>JASDQU010884953.1:21508-42601 GCA_032191745.1 Picea mariana
ACAAACATGGATATGGTGAAAAATTATCTGATTTTGAAATGAGGTGGGAAATATCATGTTCATTAAACTATTAAAGTAAAATACAACAAAATAAATGGGCACTTGGGGCCATATTTGAACACCATGATCCACTTGTGTGGAGATAGTTTCAATTAATAGGAAAGGGTGTTGTTAATCAAATATATTTTATGGAAACAACGACACTTGTGGGGGTAGAGAATAACAATAAAACATGTCCCACGGAGCTGGGTACCTTGGAGGATGTAGGGAGACACTTAATAAAGGGTGGCTCTTGCTTGAAGGCACAATAATGGAGAAATTGAGCAATGTTTGTTCATATGTCTCTCACTAAATACAGAACACTACAACCACCGTAGGCCCTCTCATTTTCCCAATGCTACTCTCATGTATGTTAATGTGATCACAGAGATTCAATGATCCTCCTCAACATGTGTATGGGTCCATCACCAACCTCCATGAATTATACTCTGCAACCTAAGCATCCCCAAGCCAAGTGGCTAACCTCCAAGATGTGTATCACATGGGCCTAAGCTCCAAAGGCCAAGCTCCATCCCCCAAATGCACAACACTCTTCATCATAAGTAGGTACCTCTCCTAATATAGCAATTGACTCCCCTAGTATGTGCACCCCATGTGTTAGTCAACATGTTAATTAGGGAAACAACCTACTAGCTAAGGGTACCATCCTAGCACTCTAAACAAGGTCAAGCATCCACCCAAATCAAGCCATCCATATGTCCATGAAGCAATTCTAAGGGGATAGAAGACTAGAGTGTAAAATTCCACTATATTTTCCTCAATTATATGAAAACATTAAAAATGTGTGTGTGTGTGTGTGTGTGTGTGTGTGTGTGTGTAACATTTCCTTTCCCTTTTGAAATTATTTTTCCTTAAAGAAAGATTTTATTTGCGAATTTTTTATCTCCCAATATGCATATTCCTCTGGAAGGTTCTGATATTTAATGAGGTACACTTTAATGGTTATAGAATGAATTTTATTCTCCCTGGTGGCTCTATTTGATATAATTAATGATTTTGTTCCATCTAACTAGTAGTATACAACTACTTTGTGAGATCTGACATGATATCACTTGCAAACTAGGGAAGAATGTTGCGACTAAGAAAAAAATCCTTTATATGAGAAACAATTAATACCACAACTTCATGATTTATTTCAAGGTATACTCATATATCAAGCACTTTGGTATCTACTAAATCAAATGCATGGGGTATATCCTCAACAAATATGTGTACTTGATCCATGGTACCTCCATAAATATCCTTTAATATTATTGAGTTGTCCATTCTAATTATACTTGAAGCTTATGATTCTCCCACTAGTAACATTCGATTTATTATTAATGGTATATCCGAACCAAGTTGTTGAGATGAAATATGTCCTTTATGTACTTGATCTGAACCTTGAGGATGATTTAATATATCTTGAGGGTCAATAATTATTTTCTTTAACTTTGAGTATCCCATCCCTTGCTAGGGAAATTCACTCATCTAGTTCTCCCTTGGTTGGAACCATGACTATAAATTCAGAGAAATTACATGTTGTGAATCCTCCATATAGTATTTGGATGCAAGATACGGTCTCATCATGAATTTTCTCCAAAATATCTCTCCTACGATCCATTATGCCACAACCCTTTGTGAGTAGGAACAAGCAATTGAAACACATTTTGTCTAGGTCATCTATGCCACTTAGTTTTATCAATAAAATTGGTTTGATATTCTACTATTTATTCTTCTCTAACTCTTTTCTTAAAGATATTGACACACCTATGCATTTTATTTGTTTATTTTCTCCTTTGTTTGCATTTGTTGAGGATACATTCTTGATTATTTTCCATGTCTTTTTGTTCTTCTTCTTTCCTAGATTTTTGAAATTCAAGGTCTTGTTCATGAGAAAAGATATTTCCTAATTTTTTGCTTCATATTTGCTTCACCTACTATCTTTGATAGTCCAAATATGCACATTTCTTATTTCTTGTAATTTCCTTGGCCTTATCTCTCTACCTTTGACAGTAGAGAATATGACAACCATTAAAAATTCCTTGAGCTAAATGTGAGAATGATGAATAAGGAATATCATTAAATCCCCTCTTGTAGTGTGATTCCCCGTTATTTAATCCATGTTTCCTTGTACTATCATCAATTCTATTCTTTGGAATTTCATTGACATCCTTATCCTTTATTTCCCACTAAAACTCACCATTTTCATACATGGTTTTTCCATTGGTTCTACAATCTGGGTTGGATTTGAAATCTAAGTCAGAAATTTTATCCTATGCTTTAGTCTATTCATTTTTACCTTCTTTGTTGGGATTTCAATCATCTTGATTTTTCATGATCTCCCTACAATTATATTTTTCATGAGAAATTTCCAACTCAACGTGCTCCTTATCTTTTCTATATTCATATTTTCAATTGGTTTATTTATTGACTCATGGATACAATGAATGAGTTTATTCTTTAGTTCATCAATAGTGGTGGTTATAGCTATGGAATATGCATCCTTGGTATATCTACAAAATGGTGGTGATATCGCTGACTATCAAAGCATACAATGGTTTGGATCTTGAATGTTTTACCAGGTTGGGTCAAAAAATAAATATATAAAATTACTCGTGTCTATTAAAAAATTATTAGGTCTTGATAAATTTTTACAAGTCTATATTTAATACCAATGGAGTGTAAAAGCCCACAATGTTTTACAAAAGAATTTTATAACCTATAATCTGAAAATTAAAGTAAATACGCCCTATCACATTCTCCTCTTAGAAACAAGCCTCACCCCCATTGAGTTCATGGATATGACTAGATACCTAATGTATAAGAACAATTTAAACAACATGGAAGACAAGAGGCTTCCTAAAATTGCTTCAAAATCGAGTCATAAACACCATCGACTCAAACGAGGATGGCATAAAGATGCCCAATTTTGGATAAACTATTGGGGAATAATGGAAGACACCATTTTGCAGAATAAAGATACTATTAAAAAAACGTCAAATCAAAATTTAAGGAGAAAATGTGGTGTGATAAAGAGTTAGAGGAAAAAAGAAAATTAAGGTATTATAAGGATGTAATCAACCCTAATCTAGAAGATCAAAATTATCTATTTGTTTTGCCAAGTGTAAAGAAAAAAATACGCATTGCTAAGATAAGAACAAATTCTCATGAGCTCCATAGTGAAATTGGGCATTGGTCAATTCCTAAAACGCCATGGGATGAAAGAGTGCGTCACCTTTGTGACACCAAGAAGGTTGAAGATTAAAATCACTTTCTCTTAGATTGTCCAGCCTATACCCATATTAGATCTCATTTTCAAAATGTGTGTCACACTACCAACCTTCCTAACCTCTTAACTCAAAAAAAGTATGGTGACCTTGGAAAGCTTCTCTCAATTCTTTTTGAGCATAGAAATAAAATTCTAAAGAATCACAAGTAAGCACTTACCCTCTTAAGGTTCGATAGAGAAATTCAGTCTTAGTGGACGTTAATCATCATCATCACCATCATATATAACAAATACCTAACACTCCTATCAAGGAGAAAATACTTGTGGATTAACTCTAAAACCTAACAATATTTGAAAGTGTAAGAACAAACCTCACTAGGTAGTTTGACAATTTTCCTTACATAAATGAGGGAATGTGAATTTAATTTTCAAGAATTGACAAGACAATTTTAGCAAGAAAAAATCGAAATGTGACTGATTAAGTACAACATGTACATGCTAAGAATAGAAGAACAATCCAACTAAATAGTTTTTAAATTCTTCCTTATATAAATTTGAGCAAAAGTAAATTTCAATTTCAATAATCGACAAGATGGAAAGTTCAGTAATGAAGAACTGAAATGTAGATAATCATTAAGTACAACATGGAAATATGGTGAGAGCTCAAGAACAATCCCAACTCATAAGTTTTAACGATATTAATTAAATAATTTGCATGAAAGGGAATTTCAATTTCAACAATTGAAAAAATGACAATTTCAGCAAAATATATTTGAAATGTGACCGACGAACATGCTGGGAATGTAATGTAACTTAGAAACCACAACACACTTGTATACATACACCATTAATTGGTCAATTCTAAGTAAGGAATTATACATTCTATAATGACGTGGATCCTAATTACATCCACCCATTCAAGGATTAATATATTTTTGATGTTTCCCTAATAGATATCTATATCATGCTTCTTGAAAAAACCCTTTATATGGAAGAACAATGGATTTTATAGGTCCTATCCATAAATCACCATCTTGACCATTGAAAATTGGTCATATTTGAGTTCGTCCTTGTTGAAATTGTTATGATGACAATACTTGGAGTTTTAATTAAAGAATTCTGACATTTCAGTAAAGAAGAATGTCAAAAATGCTAAGCCTACATGACGAAAACTTATAATGTATATATGGAATATTGAATCTAAATTGTAATTAGTGATTGGTCAAATTTGAATTGTTCACTGGTGAACATGTTGCAGAAACAACGATTGAAATTTTAATGTACTTGTGATGATAGTTGAAATTTTAATATACTTACAACAATAATTAAAATTAATAATATGACAATTGATAGTTCTTAATGTACTCTAATATTATAAATTCATAGAGATTTCTCAATTTCATGTTATTCATCATTTTCTTAATAATCTATTTCATAATTTTGGTTTAAAGATTAAATTATCTTATTTATTTGTTAATTAATTTTCTTTGTTATTTTCTCATTTAATTTTATAAAAATTGAAAAATGATATTGTTGGAATATTGAGGGATGAATTAGTATTACATGATAATTTTTACCACCACTTACCTTTTAATCCAAATTTGCTATTTACCAGTAGTCAATAATGAACATTTAAATGACGTAATACACAATGCACAAGATTTATTGTGGAAACCCAATTGGGATAAAACCACAAAACTTTATTTATAAAATATGTAACCACCAACTTACAACAGACACCAATCTGCGATAATCTTTGCAAGCACCAAATTGTAGGGGACATCAATCCCCTTGTTGGGCACCAACTCAACTAATGGGGACCGACCCATAGAATTATTGTTCATAGGCACCAACCTGTAGGAGACACCAATCCCCTTCCTTGCTCCACCTTACCACCCATAAAATATTTTTAATTAGTATTTTACGTCAGAATACCTCTCCAGCATGCTTCATCCTCTGTGTCATCTTCATCACTTCCACGCTATCGTACGGACCTAATAATCTATGCTCTTCTCACATTTCTCACTCCACACTTCCACCCTAAAAAAACAGATTCAGGCACTTTATTTATACCACTCGTGTACTTATAGATTTATCCACAAAAATAAATCCATGGGGTTGTCTCCAATTTTCTCTAAATCAGGCTTCAAAGATTCTCCATAAAACTAGTTTCTAATTTTATTCCATTGTACACAACCAATTCTTTGTATTGAGTATGAACCACGATACTCAGTAGTCACTTGATCTCATCCATCGATTGTTCATAGCCAAACAAAACATATTGTACATCCTTGACACAAAGTAGTCATTTGATCATTTCTTTAATCAATTTCCTTCGTTGGTTTGTGATCGCTTTTATCGGGACCTCCGAGATGAAAAAACCCTCAATTCCATCTTGATGCACAACAGTCGTTCGATCATCTCTTGATTAGATCATGACCATTAGATATATCATCCATAACATCTAAACTACCATGCTATCAAACCCTTTAGACCTCATCACTCAGCCACTGTTAGATCTAGATCTAATTTGATCTCATATGTCGATCTAACCTCTTTCATATTGGGACAACAGGGAGTACAAAAAACTACCTTGAATCATAAAAACTGCCATATCTATCCCTCATTAATTTGTGATCGTCGATTTGTTCAATGGATTGGACTCTAACTGATCCAACGGTCCTTAGATTCCTTCATCAACGATCCAATTCCATGTTGTCACTTCAAGGTACCTGATGGTTAACACTTGTCTCTTCATTTATTCCTTAGGCTTTCTAGTGGGACGCACATAAATGTAAGGTTGTCATCACATCTTGTTTCCACATCGACCGATGGTCCAGATTTCTCCTCAGATATCGTTCTTCAGAGTACTTCCACTTCATTCAACCAATCTACTCTGACTAGAGCCTCTCATATGGATGGTCCAAATATTCTATCTATAACTATGATAGATCAATGGTTCCTATTGATTCAGATTTTTTGTGTAACCTTGCACTCAAACACTCCTATGGCTCGAACTGTGACATTGATATGTTGCGTGATGTGTTGAATTGGCTTCCTGACATGGAAGATGATGTGGCCTCGTCCTTTCTTCTTCCATGTCTCTGACATGGCAGTTGACATCATGCTGACATCATCGCCACTTTCGACTCTTTGTCATACACTTTTCTGACTTGGCACTCTGACACGTGGCCACCGATGGACGAAGGTTGTTCCAACACTCTGGTGCAACAACATCGAAGAATATTCCTTTTTCGATACCATCATTTTGGAGCAAAAATTACTCTCTCAACATTCCTCCTATTATAGTTATGGTTCCAATATATCAATGGTTCATATTAATTCTCCATTTCCCCGATATATCAATGGATCATAATTAATCTGTAGTTTCCTTCATCGTCGCACTTATTGTCACCTTTGTACGTGGCCAAATATTCTTATGATGTGTGGTCCAATCATTGGGTTACACTTTCTTTCTTTCATGGAACTGTCCTAGTATTCATGTGGAACTGTACAAAGCCTAAAATGTGGCATATGATGTGACATTCATTACCTGCAACTTATTGGTCTCGTGTGTCCTTCACGTGGCCCCTTCTATGGTTTTTGGGTGTCGTGACACTGACGTGGACATCACATGGAATGTGGGTTGGATCACAATCGTTCGAAGTCCTTTCCATCCAATCACCGGTTCATATTTATTTTTTATTGCTTTGATATATCAACGGTCCCTGTTTATTCAGAGCTTCTTTTGTCGGAGTGTCTTAGGATGGCCTGAGATAAATACTCTGAAAACTCCAACTCTGAGATCCTTTCACCATCACATCGGATTCTGAATTCATGAGTCCTTCTTATCATGGATCTGATTAGATATAGGTCTAATATTTAATCTCAGTCGTCCATTATTAAAATACAAACATAAATTATGGCACTAAAAGTTATCTCATTTTGCATGGTTCCATGGCTCTTCTATTTTCATTCAAGCTAAGATATTTCACTTGTTCATTATGAACCCATCGAAGTCAATTTCCCTTATGCATGTGGGATATCATTTTTTTCCTTTGCTTTGTTATCTTCACATCTGGATCATTGATCTTGTTGAATGATCAATGACCAACCACTCACTCTTTCTCTGCTCAAATAACCTTTGCCATAATATAATCAGTGCAAGCCAGAGCTTCCATTGATCCTATGAAACCTATCAAATTTTAATCAATGCACAAAGATATATAGATGTGAAAGGACCTTCTCGACTTGCTCTGTCTGGATTGATTTGCAGCAAGTTTGATCCTTAGACCTGACATCACAGTATTCCTTCCTGTGATATCACTGTCAATGATATACTTTGACATCAATGAGAACACAATTTCCAACAAACTCCCCCTTTGTCATTGATGGCAACACCTAGTTCTTTTGGTACTCCTATGCTCCTTGTAGGTCTCTCTTTTTGCAAGCCTCCTCCTTTCTATGTCACCTAGTTCTTTTGGTACTCCTCTTATTCTTGTAGGTCTCTTTTTCGACAAACCTCCTCCTTTCTTTGTACTCTCCCCCTTTGACATCAATGGAAAAGAGATTATTTTTTCTTTCCTTTTACTGTATTTTACATTTTATGTTCTATAACCAACGATTTTGTTATCTTTTGCAGCTCCCCCTAACACAGTACTCGTCATTTTTCTCTGCATAGTGAAACCATATGCACTCTCCCCCCGATATTTTGGTTTTTCTAAGATCCCAACATCTTTCAGCTAAATCTTTTACTGAGAAATTGGAATGACTCCCATCTTCTGTCCGAGATACTCAAATGTATCTCTAGGTAGGGGTTTTGTAAATATGTCTATTATTTGTTCCTTGGTAGAAACATATTCCAACTAGAAAACCTTATTATTCACTTGTTCCCTCATAAAATGATATTTTATTGGGATATATTTTGTCTTTGAGTGAATTATTGGATTCTTTTAAATACTTATAATGCTAGTTTTGTCACATAATATGGAAATTGGTTGCTTGTATTCTACTTGGATGTCTTGAAATTTTTATTTCATCCAAAGAAGTTGTGTGTAGAAAGATGTTGTTGCAATGTACTCTACTTTTGTTTTTTACAAGAAGATAGTTTCTTGCTAAGCCAGGACACTAAGTAATTTCCCAAGAAGAATTCTCCTCCACTTGTGCTCTTCCTTTCATCAACATTGTCTGCCCAATCTGCATCAGTATATGTTGTTATAGTAAAGTATTCTCCTTTTTGATATCATAGTCCAAAGTCCAAAGTACTCTTTAAATATATAAATATTTGTTTGATAGTTTGTACATGTGTTTCATTGGGTGCAATTTCAAATCTTCCAACTATCCCTATTTCATGCATTATGTTTGGCCTTGAAGTTGTCACACAAAGGAGGTTGTCTATCATTAACCTGTACAATGATTTATCAATTTCCTTAGATTATTCCTCCTTGATGAGTTTACATCCAATGACCATGGGTGTGCTGATAGGTTTACAATCTTCCATCTCAAACTTCTTCAACATCTCTTTAATGTATTTGATCTGAGAGTTGAATATTCCTTTACTAGTTTTAGTAATCCATAGTCCCAAAAAGAATGATAATTCTCCAAGCATGGACATCTCAAATTTCTTTTTAATTTATTCTACAAATCTTTGGCTCATTTCATCATCATTACTCCCAAAGATAATATCATCTACATACACTATTATGATCAACATTTATGCATGATTTATTTTGGTGTAGATATTTTTGTTTGTTGTTCCCCTTTTGAAACCTTGTTGTTGCAAGTACTTGTCAAGTCTTTAATACCATACTTTGGGATATTTCTTTAAGCCATATAATGTTTTCTTTAATTTGAAAACATAGTATTCATTTTTTGACAATATAAATCCTTCAGGTTGTTCTATGTACACTTCTTCCTCTAGATCTCCATTCAGGAATGTTGACTTGACATCCATTTGATATACATTGAAATTCTTAAATCTTGCAAATTCCAAAAACATCCTAATGGATTCTAACCTTGCAATCAGTGCAAATGTTTCTTCAAAATAAATACCTTCTACTTGACCATACCCTTTACAGACCAACCTTTCTTTACTTCTTACTAATTTTCCATCTTCATTCAACTTGTTCTTGAATACCTATGTAGTTCCAATTACATTTTATACCTTGGTCTTGGGACAAGCTCCCGAGTCTCATTTTTCTCAATCTAATTTAACTGTTCTTCCATAGCATTCACCCAATGTTGATTATTCTGAGCTTGTATAAATCATTTAGGTTATACTTGGGATAGTAGGGAGAGATTCGTATGCTCAGAAATGTTTGCCAATTTTCTCCTTGTCTAATTTCTAACATTTTTGTCACTGAGAATCAAATTTTCTGGGTGATTCTTTTATACAAACCTTGATGGTTTTTTTGTATCTTGGTGTTATGCTTCTTATGTCCTGTCTTATTCATTTTCTTGTTCTTCTTCCTCCTTTTCTTCTTCAATTTTTTGTTCTTATTTCTACTGGTCTTCTTCATTTTCTTATTCTTCTTCTTCATGTTCATTTTCTTCTTCTTTAGTGTACTTGATTTCTTCATTTATTCTGACATTAATACTTTCAAGAATATTATGTAGCCTTTTATTGTAACACTTGTAAGATTTTATTTTTGATGAGTATCCAAGAAATATTCCTTCATCTAATCTAGGGTCAAATTTTCCTAAGTCATCATCGTCTAATTTAATATAACACTTTCTCCTGAAAATTATAACTGTTTATGTTGGTCACCCTTTCCATAGTTCATAGGGTGTCTTGTAACTGTTGGTTCTAATCTGTTTTCTATTTAGAATATAGAAAATTGTATAAACTTCTTCTCTCCAAAAATTTTCTGATAGATCTTCTTAATTTATCATCGTTCTAGAAATTTATTGTACATGCTTGTTTTTCCTTTCAACAACCCAATTTTGTTGAGGAGTTCTTGTTGCTGCAGATTTCCTTTTTATTCCATGTTCTTCACAAAATTTCAAAAACTCATTGGATGTGAATTCACCTCCATTATCTGAGCTTAAACATTTGATTTTCATCTATGTCTCATTCTCAACTAGAACTTTGAATGCCTTGAATTTGTCAAATGCTTCAGATTTATTTTTTAGGAAAGTAACCTGAGTCATTCTTGTATTGTCATCAATGAGTAACATAAAGTACCTTTCTCCCTACAATATTTTAGTCCTTGATGGTCCACAAAGATCTATATGTACAAGTTCCAAAGGCTTGGAAGTTGCATATTCCTTTGTTTTGAATTTCACCCTTGAATGTTTTCCATGCTGACACTGCCTACAAATAGTTATTGAGGGTTTTATGATTTTTGGTATGTCTCTTACTGTTTGTTTCGTACTAATTTTTACCAGATAGTCAAAGTTCATATGGCCCAATATTTTATGCCAAAAACAATTTTCATATGTCTTTCCTATAAATAACTTTTCTCCATTTATTGCAGTAAGAACATATACATTACTTGGGGTTCTGATTCCTTTTGCTATTGGCTTGCTTGTGTCTACTTTTCTGATCTCACATTCTTGGTAATTAAAGAGGATATTGTGTCCTTGATCACACATATGTATTACACTGAGAAGATTATGTTTTAGGTATTCAACACACAAAACCTTTTCTATTTGATATTTTCCATTGTCAAGAATGAGGGTGCCTTTTCCAACTATCTTCAATCTGTCATTGTCTCCAAAGGTAACGTTTCCCTTATTTTTCTTCAAGGTGATGATGTTTGTTCTATCTCTTGTCATATGACTAGAGCATCCACTATCGATAACCCACTTATCCTTATTTTTCTAAGCACAGAGAGTTTCTTGAAAAAACAAATAATTTTCTTTCTTTTGTTCCCAACTTCCTTTCATTATAGGTGAAACTTTCTTGAGATTGCTTCTTCACTACTTTGCTATATTTTGAAAATTGTTGTAGTCATAACATATGATGTTGTAATTCATAAAGGGAGAAAATTAATTGTGATTTCTCCTTGACAATCCCTGAGTATATCGGTAGTTATTTAGCATGTAATCTCTTCTTAAACTTGTTCTACAGTCTATTGCTTTATGACCAAATCCATTACAAGAAAAAAAATAGCCATAGAAAGAGTTTTGATACCTAGTTGAGTGATTCCATATTGATGGGATAGTTTTCCATATTCATTCTTTGTGAATAAAATTTGTCTCTTGTGGATCATATTGTTCTTCCCTTTCGTGGTCTTCAACTTTGATTGGATTTTAGAGAGTGTCAGCATAGTTCTTGGTTCTTTCTTCTCTTGGTTGTTGTGAAGATGTCGATGCTTCTTGATTGGAAGCTTCCTTCCTGTTACTGTAACCAAGACCCATTATTTAATACGGTGCTCTTTGATGATTTAGGATTTCATATAAAGTTGTAGAGCTTCTTGCTGATTTCTCCAACCTCTTTCTCAGGTGAACTATTTCAGATTCAAGAGTCTTGTAGATATCTTCCTTTAATTTTAGTTGAGCCTTTATAACTTCTTCAATCTTCTTTGTTTCTTATACTTGTACTTTTAAGGTAATTATTTTCTTCTCTGTTTTCTTATCATCATATTCATTCTCTTTTTATTTCTGTAGTTCCCAGTTTTTCTTTCTATTCATGTCCTTAAGTATGTAATTTCTTTCTAGGGCACTAATGAGTTTTGCTTCAAGATTTGCTTTTGCAGAATTTTTTTCTTCTATCGAATATGTATCTTCATATATTTGTGTTTTCGGACCCATAAAGAGAATTCCGTCTACTTCACTGTCACCGTCATTTGATGAGCAGTTATCTTCATTGGTATATAGATTGTCCCTTTGTCTGTAAGGCTTTTTCTTCTTTACAATATTCCTTATGTTGGTTTTCTTGAAATTAAATTCTTCGTTTTCATTAGTATTTGCATAAGGACATTTATGGGAAAAGTTTCTTATTTTCCACAATTAAAAAATTTGAAAGGGATCTTACCTCTATATTTGTTCTCTAACTTCCTGAAAAAGTTTACTTCTTCCTCATTCAATTCATTGTCTGAGCAATCAGTTATCTTTCACTATGTCTTCTTTGATTCCTTAAAGGATGCTTCATTCCATGATGTTATTAGTTGGATATCCTTTTCTATTCTCATTTCATATGAATTTAGGGTTCCATGCAACTCATCCACGGTTAGATTACCCAGATCCTTCATTTCTTCAATAACTGATATCTTGGGATTAAATCTTGAGGGAAGTGATATGAGCACCTTCTGTATAATACTAGTTTCTTCAACATATTGTCCTAATCCTTTGATGGAGTTTACAACCTCATCCACATGAAGAAGATAGGTTACAATGTTCTCTTCTTCATTTATCTTGAGAGTTTCAAATTTTCCTTTATAGATTTGTAACTTTTCTCTCTTAATGTTATCATATCCTTCATAAATATTTTGTATTTTGTCCCACATCTCTTTAGTTGAATCCTAGTGCATGACTTTGGTGTATACTGATTTTGTTAATCCACAAAGAATAGAATTTATGGACCTGGAATTGTTGTTACTGAGACTAATTTCAGTGGTATCAGTTAGAGGAGTGGTTGGAGCTTTGTAACATTTTACTACTAAATCCCACACATCATATATGAGTGACATAAAAAAGTCTTTCATTCTTATTTTCCATAAGACATATTCAGATCCATCAAATATTGGGGCTTTGTTTGTGGAAAACCATTCTTATCCCTCCATTGTGATGATTCACCTTCCAACAGTTAGGTTGTTCCTAAAGGAACCTTCTCTGGAAAAAAATGCTAGAATACTGAGAGGGAGGTGAATTTGTATTACACGATAATTTTTATCAGCACTTACCTTTTAATCTGAATTTATTATTTACCAGTATTCAATAATGAACATTTAAATCATACAATACAAAATACACAAATATTTATTGTGGAAACCCAATTGGGAGAAAACCAAAAAACTTTATTTATAAAATTTGTAAGCACCAACTTACAACAGACAACAATCTGCAATAATATTTGTAGGAACCAACCTTTAGGGGACACCAATCCCCTTGTTGAGCACCAACTCAGCCAATGGGAACCAACCCACATAATTATTGTTCACATGCACCAACCTGTAGGAGACATCAATCTCATTCCTTTCTCCACCCTGCCACCCTGAAAAGATTTGTAAGTAGTGTTTTACTTTAGAATGCCTCTCTGGCATGCTTCATCCTTTGTGGAATGCTTCAAACCTCATGCTTCATTGTACGGACCTCAGAATATTTGTTCTTCTCACATTTCTCGCCCCACACTTCCACCCTCACAAAATAGATTCGAGCACTTTATTTAAAAAACTCATGTACTTATGAATTTTTCCACAAAACTAAATCCATGGGGTCGGCTCCAACTTCCTCTAAATCAAGCTCCAAATATTCTCCATAAAATTGATTTCTAATTTTCTTCCATTATATACAATCAATTCTTTGGATAGAGTATGAACCATGATTCTAGTAGTCATCTGATCTTCTTTTCATTTGATATCGTCCATCAATTGTTCACATACCAAAAAAACATATTATACATCCTTGATGTACAACAACCGTCCGATCATTTCTTCAATCAATTTCCTTCGTTGGTATGTGATCACTTTTATTCGGACCTATGGGATGTCAAAACACTCGACACCATCTCGATGCACAAAAGTCGTTCGATCATCTCTTGATTGGATCGTGGCCATCATATCTATCATCCATAACATATAAACAACAAGCTATCATACCCTTTGGACTTCATCACTCATCCACTATTAGGTATAGATTTAATCTAATCTCATTCGTTGATCTAGCCTCTTTCATATTTAGACCACATGGAATCCAAAACATTACCTCGGAGCATAGAAAATGTCATATATATCCCTCATTAATTCATGATCGTCAATCTCTTCGATAGATTGGACTTCGACTGATCCAATGGTCCTTAGATTCTTTGATCAATGGTCCAATTCCATTTCATCACTCCAAGTTACCCGATGGTTAACAACTGTCTCTTCATTTATTCATTAACTTAATAGGTGGGACCCACATAAATCTACGATTGTCATCGCATATTGTTTCCATCTCGATCGATGGTCTATATTGCTCCTCGAAGCTCCTTCGTCGGATTACTTCCACTGCAATCAACCAATCTACTCCGGCTAGAGCCTCTGCTATGGAAAGTCCAGATATTCTCGCTATAACTCCGATAGATCAACGATTCCCATTGATTCAGAGTTTTTGTGCAACCTTGCACTCACACACTCTGATAGCATGCACTCCAATACTGATATGATGTGTTGACTTGGTTTCCTGACATGGCAGATGACGTGGTAACATCCTTTCTATTTTTGTGTATCTAACATGGAAGTTGACATCATGTTGACGTCATCACCACTTCTAGCTCTTCATCATACACTTTTTTGACTTTGCAGTCTGACACATGGCCACTGGTGGATGAAGCTTATTCCAACACTCTGATGCAACAACATCGAAGAATATTTTTTTTTATACCATTATTTCTGAGAATGAATTATGTTGTCAACATTCCTCCTCCAATAACAATGGTTCCAATAGATCAACAGTTCATATTAATTCATTATCTCTTCGATAGATCAATGATTCATATTAATTTGTAGTTTCCTTCATCACTGCACTTCCTGTCACCTTTGTACATGGCCAAATATTCTTATGGCATGTGGTCCAGTCACTGGGTTACACTTTCCTGCTTTCATGGCACTATCCTGGTATTTATGTGGCATTGTACGAAGTCTGACATGTACTGGCATATGATGTGACATTTATAACCTGCAACTTCTTTGTCTCATGTGTCCTTCACATGACCCATTTTATGGGTTTTGGGTGTCATGACACTGACGTGGACATCATGTGGCATATAATCTTGCTTATAATCATTCAGAGTCATTTCCATCCAATCATTGGTTCATATTTATTCACTATTTCTCTGATTGATCAACGGTCCTTATTGATTTGGAGATTCTTTTATTAGAGTATCTTAGGATGTCCTAAGCTAAATACTCTGAAAACTCAAACTCCAAGAGCCTTTCACCATCACATTGGATTATAAATTCATGATTTCTTCTAGTCATGGATCTGATTAGTTCTGGATCTAAGATTTAATCTAGGTCGTCCATTATTAACATACAAACGTAAATTATGGCACTAAAATTTATCTCCTTTCTCATGGTTCCATGGCTCTTTTATTTTCATTCAAGCTAAGAGATTTCACTTGTTCATTATGAACCTGTTGAAGTCAATTTCCATTATGCATTTGGGATATCGTATTTTTTCTTTTCTTCGTTATCTTCACATTTGGATTATTGATCTTGTTGAATAATCAATAATCAATGGCTCACACTTTCTTTTCTCACAGAGACTTCACCAGAATCTAATCGATGTGATTCAGAGCTTCTTTTGATCCTTTGTAACTTGTCAAAATTTAACCAATGCACAGATATATACAGATGCGCAAGGACCTTCTCGACTTTCTCTATTTAGCTTGATTTGTAGTATTTTTTATCCTTGAACTTGACATCACAGTCTTCCTGCATATGATACCAATGTCAATGACATCCTTTGACATCAATAACAACACAATTTCCAATAAATACCATTCCATAATACTTTCCTTTCCAAAGATGATCTTCTCAACTACTTTCATTTGACCAATCCATTTTCAAACAACATTTTACTTATGTCTTTCATAATTAATCAAAATTATATTAATTTAATTTATTTGAAGTTGTACTTACTTGCAATTTTTTTATATTAATCCATAGAAGCCATGACTCGTAGAATCTCAATTTCAAATTAATGCAATACAACTAATAACTTTCATTCACATTAATGCACTATAGGTAACCACCTTAACTCACACGAATGCGATAAAAGTTAAACAACATTTTATTTATGTCTTTCATAATTAATAAAAATTATATTAATTTAATTTATTTGAAGTTGTACTTACTTGCAATTTTTTTTATATTAATCCATAGAAGCCATGACTCGTAGAATCTCAATTTCAAATTAATGCAATACAACTAATAACTTTCATTCACATTAATGCAGTATAGGTAACCACCTTAACTCACATGAATGTGATAAAAGTTAAACTTACAAATTAGATAAGGAATGAGTGTGTGATATTATATGGTGATGAAATCCTAATTGAGTATATAATATATGACACTAATGCTCAAAACAAAACTCTCATATTAATTATGGGGAAGTAGGCATTTATTATAATATATCTTGAGTATATAATATATGGCACTAATGCTCAAAACAAAACTCTCATATTAATTATGGGAAAGTAGGCATTTATTATAATGTATCTTCATACTTGTATTATTGTTATTTGTAACATTGTCATTGTGAATGCAAGACCCTTACTTTATCAATGTGGAACTTAGAGTTATATATAATGCAAGACCCTTACTTTATCAATGTGGAACTTAGAGCTATATGTGTATATTTTGATGTATGTTAATGTATCCCATAATATTTAGTTTAATTCCTTTATTAATGGGAGGTTTATTATATATAATTTAGAGTTATATATAATGTAAGAGGTTTATTATATATAATTTAGAGTTATATATAATGAAAGACCTTTACTTTATCAATGTGGAATTTATCAATGTGAAACTTATTGATGTATTTTAATGTATCTCATAATATTTAGTTTAATTCCTTTATTAATTTATTAATGGGAGGTTTATTATAGAAACAAACTTGGAAAGAGATAGGTTAACACATTTAGTTTAATTCCTTTTTTAATGGGAGGTTTATTATAGAAATAAATTTGGAAAGAGATAGGTAAACACATTTTATGATGTGGCATCTTTGTCATTTAAAATTTGTCTCAATGAAAGCTTATAAATAGAAGAATCCACTTTGAGAAAATCTAAAGACAAAATAATTGGATAATAAAATTTATTTGTAATGTGTTAAGTACATACCCATTCATAGATGCAACTCTTGAAGTATCAACCCCAATTAATGAAGAATTCAAACTTTACCAATCATTAAATACAACTCAAATTTAACATTTCATGACATTACAAGTAACTAAATCTTGACTTGACATTTACCATATTCAAAATCCTTACATATTTTTTAACAGTCTTAAATTAAAATTTTAACAATAATTGTTCCAAGAATTTTTCCAATGATGAATTATGTAACATACCCAGTACTCTTTGTAATTATTGAGGATATGAGGTACCACTTGAAGTCTCAAATTTTCCTTCATATTCTCTTTCTCTAATACTAGAATCCTTTATGTCATGCTATTAATGGATTAATTCATGCAATCATAACAATTATGAAGGATCATGTAAACACAATTAATCAATTACTCACACATGAAAACATAATAGAATTCAATTCATAATTCAAACTTCATTAATTAACATAATTATGAATAACTCATAACACTTATATTTATGGAAATCAATCACCAACTAGCTATAGACGAAGGATGTTTCACCCAAACATAGGCTCTCTATTGCATGTAAAATTTATACAACAGGGTCACCCCCAATATGGGTCTATGATTCCACAATGATGAAATCACCTATGCTTGGCACTAATCCTATAAAAAAACCCAATTTCCCAACATTGTATAGTCTATTAACTTCTATAGTTATCCCGATCCGCCATCTCTCTTTCCCCTTCAACCTACACAACACAAGGAATGTGATCCCCTTCTCTTCCATGTAGTTCCTTAGGATATCCCACTTCCTTCATGGGTTCCAACACAAGCTAGACCAGAAATATCTCTACTGTGGACTCCAGGGATTCTTAGATTTCACTATGTTACCTCATTGGAAACAAATTCCCTTGCACACAGGGCATATGTGTTACATATTTCACAAAAACCAATTCCCATAACTCTACCACAACCATTATGTGGTATCCTATACTCTCATACATCCTCTAGGAATAATGATTGACTAAAATATCCAACAACACCCTAAATATCCTGGGTTATATTTGCATGCTAACAACTAAACCCATGTCTTTATAAGAATCCCACACATCTCACTTTCCCCAGTAACTCCAAGATTGATATGACTTAGGATAATATAATACAAAGGGCTTAAGCTTAGGATTAAATTAATATTATTTTACTTTGGCCCCCTTTGAGCCCCCTAAGCCCCCTTTCTTTCCACTCTTGTGGAATCATATCCCCCCACATATTTTTTCCTTCTCCATTTGGAGTCTACGATGTACATTTTTTTTATCATTCAATGTACATTTACATTTTACAACATTTTTTAGATTTTATCCCTTCAACATATACACATATATGCATTGCTAATCCAGGGATCAAATTTGGGGTGTTACATTACCCTCCCACTAAATTTTGCACCATCCTCAGTGCAGATCAACATTATGTACAATAAATGTTTGCATTAAAGTGTCAAAAAAGTGTAAGTATTCCTCTTACGTCACATCTTCCAACTACCATCTCGCTTCTTCAAGGTTGTAGTGGGTCGAATGGACCTTTACCTATCCTATGACTCTATTCCAGAGTATCATGACCATCATTTCCAGTATACACACTAGCTACACCTTGAAGTATCCTTCGGGCTCCACCGAAATAAAATTATGTCCAATGGCATGCTTAGGATCACACATATGCATTTTCAATAATAATAAATGAAACACATTATGCACATTGATGGTGGCAAGAAATTCAAGCATGTATGCAACTGGTCTTATTCTATCCAATTTCTCAAATGGACCATAGTATTTGGATGCTAGCAAAGTGTAGCTTCCTAACATCAAAGAACTATTATTTTCTTTCACTTTCAAGAATACATGCTCTCCCACTTTAAATTCCCTTGGTGTCCTACCTTCGTATACATAACTATTTTTCCTATCCTATGCTACCTTTAAATTCTTCTTGATTTTAGCCATTTTATATTCAATATCGCTAAGAAACTCTAGCAAAAGTACTACTGTATCCACTATATTGTCTCAACTAACTAATTTATTACACTTTCTACCATATAAAGCTTCAAATGGACTCATTTTTAATGAAGTTTTATATCCATTGTTATAGGAAAATTCAAACAAATGTAACTAGTCCTCCCACTTGGATGGTTTTTACATCACATACATTCTCAACATATATTCAATTACTTGATTAAATCTCTCTTATTGTCCATCTATCTATGTATGACCGACTACACTAAAATTTAGATTTATATCAAAACCCTTAAACAATCCCTTCCAAACGTTTGAAGTAAACTTGGATCTCGATCAACACAGGTGCCTAAGGTACTCCATACAACTTGTTATAAATAAGATTTGATTGAATTGTTGTTATCGTATACTTTTTATTGTTACATACAATCTAATTAAAAAATTCTGAATTTGTATGAATGAAAATTGTGTCATCTAGTTTGTAAGCCTTATTCATTGTTAATTTATGGCACTCGAATTATTATCTAATGATGAATTTTCTATAGAAGTGATCGGACATATCATGTTTCATTTCGGCAAGAATTTAAACCGATGGTCCATCATGTTATTTGATTCTAAAATATTGAATGAGATCATCCAATCAAATGATGGATGATTGTTTTAGGAAACATAACTTTGGAATGGGAAGTTATATTTTGGACACATTCTAATTGGACACATTCTAATCGTGGATATATATTTTGGAATGGGAAGTTCCCTATCTATACAGATGTGTTTGCATCATGAAGTATCCAACGAGACAAATCTTTTGATCTAACGACCTAGCTTCATTTCGGGGAAGCAACTACTCGATGAATAACAAGAGAACCATCGCCGTAAATGCACCATAATATGACACGTGTACACCTTAAAATTTTGGGAAAAAAATAATGGTTTCGAAAAATATTCTTCGGCTTCTGGAACTACCATATGAAACTGCTAGTTTTATGTCAATGGGCAACTCAACGTGATTTCTCACATTTCCTTCCTAGCTTTTATTTCATAAATGGTATGCATTTTATAGGTAATTTCTAATCAATTGTATTTAATGTCACATGATGTATGTAAAAGTGGTGATATATGGAAATTTAACATTGGAAAAGGTCATTTTTCATCACTGGATTCACCACCATTTTTTTTTAATTTGAAACACTCAAATGAGTCACTATCTTGGAAAAGGAAAATTTTAAGCACACTATATTCTCAGAGGTAAGTTTGTCATTGTTGCTTCTATTTATTTTTAAAAGGAAAATTTTAAGCACATTGTAGTTTAGGTAAATTTGTTATTGTTGCTTCTATTTATCTTTAAAATTAGTTCAAAATTTTGGTAGGAGATGATTTCTTAAAGGAAATCTGTAGTGGTTAATATCTATTTAAATTTTTCCACATATTTTGAAATCTTGGTATTGTAAATTTTTCCCCATATTTTGAAATCTTGGTAGACTCACATTGGGTGTTTTTTTACACATGCATTACTATGGGTATTCTGGGAAAGGTGTGTGATTTAGGGAGATATCTCCCTCATACTAGTTTTGACTAGTTTACATATTGGTCAAGCCATTTGGCTCAGGTTGTAGTGCCTTCTAATTTTAGTACACCTGACTTTGTTGAATCATATGCAAAATTATACAACCCTCTTAATCACACCCTAGTTTCTTCGGATAGTTATAGGGAACTTTTTTCCATCATTGTTGATTATAAATCATCCATTCACTTATTCTCGACGGTTGAATACTCCATTAATGAAGACAAATTGGATACCAAAGTAAATGGTTGACCTGCCCATGAAAAGTAGAAAGTCATTCGATTTTTTG
>JASDQU010884953.1:42701-63439 GCA_032191745.1 Picea mariana
TAGAACCTGGGTAAGCCCAAACATCCAAAAATGTTCTATACAAATTTTAACAAGAGATAAAATAGTAAAATCATGATACAAGGTATCCGTGATTTTCTTCCTTGGCATAAGCTCATTGTTTTTAGTGATAAATTCCACATCATCATGGAATGAATTTAAGGAATATACATTCTTTGGATACATCCTTAGCTCTACCATCCATGGAGAAGGTAGACCAAATTTATAAATTGGTGAAAATTGACCTTTCAATTCTTTTTTTGTTCACTTATGCAATTTTTTTCTCGTAAGACAACTATTAGATCTTTATTTTCTTTGAACTTATTTATGTCCATGGTCAAATTAGTTCAATAATGTTCCCCAATAGCCTCTAAATATTATTTTTTCAATGAACTTAGAAACTAAATGATTTGTTTTGTTTCTTTAGCCTTTGATAATACATCAGGAAACAACTTTTTGGCATTGATTTGGGCATTGGATTTCAAAACAATTTCACAATCACAGAACATTTCAAACAATGGTATGAAATTAYTCATCTATTCCATAATATTATCCTATATTTTTTTCTTAACATCAATTATATTCTCTTTACCTGGGGATTGAATTAAAGATTCTTACAACAATTTATCAAGGTTGTCTTGGCATTAGAGAAGTTACTCAATGTCGATGTTCTTCTTATTAAGTTTTGTTTACAAATATTCCATAATATATTCTTTCTCCTTAAGATAATTATTCAAGCAGACTATCTTCTCCTTGTTTGAGATCTTCAAATTATGGATTTGGTTCATTAGGTTAGAGACTTGAGTGTTGTATGATGTTAATTTCTCCAACATATCATCAACATTATCTTTGTTATTGGATAGATTCCTAATTTGATAACCATCATCCATTATATGGAAAATTTCAGACTGAGGCATACTGGGGCCTAATTTGAGAGGCTTTTCCCTAAGCTCTTGTTGTAGTCTTTTCACTCCAAGGATACACTCCTCATAAATATTAGCCTTTATTTTTAGTTCCTCTAATTCCTTAGATAATTGTGAATTATGTTCTCACAATTTACCATTATACAAGGTTAAAATAGCTTTCTTCTGATGAGAAATTATTAATCCTTTAGATTTGACAAGCTTAGTTTGAGGGATTTTCAACTTTAATTTCAGAATTTTGTTTTCAATGTCATTGAAGTCTAGTAGAGTCTTTATACTTTCTACGTTGCTAGATTTAATGACTAAAGTAATGATTTTTCTTTCCAAATATTTGACTTTTTTTACTTTAAATCTATTGATGATTCTCTCATTTTTGAGATGGATGTCTAACTTACTAACCAGAGTTTGAAACTTTTTTACATTAGATGTAGATTTTATCATCTTCTTGGAAACCATTTCACTAGTATGTCCATGCCACTCTATCATGTCTAAAATGTTGACTTGATTTAGATAAACTTGCACATATGTTGTTCTGTATTTTGAATTATTCACACTTCTCAAGGACTTAGGTTGTAGAACCAACAATTTGAAATTGTTTCTTTCATGGTTAGTAGATGCTAAAAACCATGGGACAGTGGGATCATTTGTGTCCATTTGTGTTCCTTGAAAAACATTCAACTATTTTTCTCTTTGATTCAACTCATTCATCTGTACATAAGGCTTTGTCCTTCTCTCAGATTGAACTTCTAATTGAGATTCCTTTGAAATTAAAAAGGACTTATAACTTGCATTGGAATTTGTAACTATGGGAATAGGGGAAGAAGTGATTACCAACATTGGATCACTTTTCTTTCTCAGCTATAACTCTCTGAAGAGAGTGTCAATTTTCCTAGTTAGAGCTTCTCGCAGAATTTCATTGGAACCACCATATGTATATTTGATGTTTATCTTGGTTTCATCTTGAGTCCTCCACTTTTTAAGATCATACTCACTTATTTTCATGACTTCAAGTTCACTTAGCTCTTCATTGTTTTTTCTCTTACTTTTGACCTCTTTGTTGACCAAAAATATAATTGCTAGATTAGCAATAGATTCAACCACCTAGTCCACATTGCTTAATAATTGTATAGTCTTTGTTTTACTGCACTATGAGTCTGCATTATTAGAAACCATGCTAATATCTTCTGCTAGTTTTTTTTCCATTACTACTCCTATATTCAAGATAACATTTGACACTTGCATTCTCATTAAGTATTGCACTTCTTCCTAGGTATCCTCATTAGCCATTATCTCAATTTTATATTAACATGATGAATATAAGTAGAGGAATTTATAGAAACATGTTTCTTTGAGTCTATGTGGCGAGGATCATATTTCCAAATATTTTCCAATTTGAAACTAAAAGAATAAATCATTTTATTTACAGTGTCGAGACCATAACAAATTTTGAAAACAAGTGAGAAAGCTTGAGCTATAAAAACAAAGGATAAATTTTGATTTTTTGAAATAAAATGGAGATGATCAGAGGATAGACTCTATTTAAGATACTCCAAAGTAAAAACCTGTGGTAGAATATGCATTGGTAACATGTAAGGGCTGAGTGAAAAAACATACGCTCACATGACTATATAGTCATGGTAGAGGTACCAATCACCAAATATGGTATCTAGACTCAATTAGAGGATATCATGAAAATCACTGGGCATCCACGAAGGTGATCGTCCTTGAAAAATTGTATGACCATAAAATATAAATTTATTGGAAAACTCACTAAGCCCTCCCTTCGATTTACTTTGTGACACTACTGAATTCCATTCAACTACAGGCAAAGGATTATCTTGTTCATATAATTTCTCCAATTTAGATGTTTAAAACAATCACATTGGAAATATAGTAATAAATATACCAAATATGACTGATATCTAAACATTTTGAAGTCATGAAAACCACATAACTACTTGTGAATGACATTTGCTAAAAATTATGCAAATTGATACTTCACTRTAGATATGAAGGAGAATAAATATCACTCATAATTCCCAATATGACCATAAACCCTAAGGATGAAGAAATCATGAATATGATTTCTCATAAGACCGGGGAAAAAGAATAGGTTTACATATGAAATAAATTATGTATGGGAATTCCATCACACMCAAAAAATCGAATGACTTTCTACTTTTCATGGGCAGGTCAACCATTTACTTTGGTATCCAATTTGTCTTCATTAATGGAGTATTCAACCGTCGAGAATAAGTGAATGGATGATTTATAATCAACAATGATGGAAAAAAGTTCCCTATAACTATCCGAAGAAACTAGGGTGTGATTAAGAGGGTTGTATAATTTTGCATATGATTCAACAAAGTCAGGTGTACTAAAATTAGAAGGCACTACAACCTGAGCCAAATGGCTTGACCAATATGTAAACTAGTCAAAACTAGTATGAGGGAGATATCTCCCTAAATCACACACCTTTCCCAGAATACCCATAGTAATGCATGTGTAAAAAAACACCCAATGTGAGTCTACCAAGATTTCAAAATATGGGGAAAAATTTACAATACCAAGATTTCAAAATATGTGGAAAAATTTAAATAGATATTAACCACTACAGATTTCCTTTAAGAAATCATCTCCTACCAAAATTTTGAACTAATTTTAAAGATAAATAGAAGCAACAATAACAAATTTACCTAAACTACAATGTGCTTAAAATTTTCCTTTTAAAAATAAATAGAAGCAACAATGACAAACTTACCTCTGAGAATATAGTGTGCTTAAAATTTTCCTTTTCCAAGATAGTGACTCATTTGAGTGTTTCAAATTAAAAAAAAATGGTGGTGAATCCAGTGATGAAAAATGACCTTTTCCAATGTTAAATTTCCATATATCACCACTTTTACATACATCATGTGACATTAAATACAATTGATTAGAAATTACCTATAAAATGCATACCATTTATGAAATAAAAGCTAGGAAGGAAATGTGAGAAATCACGTTGAGTTGCCCATTGACATAAAACTAGCAGTTTCATATGGTAGTTCCAGAAGCCGAAGAATATTTTTCGAAACCATTATTTTTTTCCCAAAATTTTAAGGTGTACACGTGTCATATTATGGTGCATTTACGGCGATGGTTCTCTTGTTATTCATCGAGTAGTTGCTTCCCCGAAATGAAGCTAGGTCGTTAGATCAAAAGATTTGTCTCGTTGGATACTTCATGATGCAAACACATCTGTATAGATAGGGAACTTCCCATTCCAAAATATATATCCACGATTAGAATGTGTCCAATTAGAATGTGTCCAAAATATAACTTCCCATTCCAAAGTTATGTTTCCTAAAACAATCATCCATCATTTGATTGGATGATCTCATTCAATATTTTAGAATCAAATAACATGATGGACCATCGGTTTAAATTCTTGCCGAAATGAAACATGATATGTCCGATCACTTCTATAGAAAATTCATCATTAGATAATAATTCGAGTGCCATAAATTAACAATGAATAAGGCTTACAAACTAGATGACACAATTTTCATTCATACAAATTCAGAATTTTTTAATTAGATTGTATGTAACAATAAAAAGTATATGATAACAACAATTCAATCAAATCTTATTTATAACAAGTTGTATGGAGTACCTTAGGCACCTGTGTTTGATCGAGATCCAAGTTTACTTCAAACGTTTGGAAGGGATTGTTTAAGGGTTTTGATATAAATCTAAATTTTAGTATAGTTGGTCATACATAGATAGATGGACAATAAGAGAGATTTAATCAAGTAATTGAATATATGTTGAGAATGTATGTGATGTAAAAACCATCGAAGTGGGAGGACTAGTTACATTTGTTTGAATTTTCCTATAACAATGGATATAAAACTTCATTAAAAATGAGTCCATTTGAAGCTTTATAAGGTAGAAAGTGTAATAAATTAGTTAGTTGAGACAATCCAGTGGATACAGTAGTACTTGTGCTAGAGTTTCTTAGCGATATTGAATATAAAATGGTTAAAATCAAGAAGAATTTAAAAGTAGCATAGGATAGGAAAAAGCATTATGTATACGAAGGTAGGACACCAAGGGAATTTAAAGTGGGAGAGCATGTATTCTTGAAAGTGAAAGAAAATAATAGTTCTTTGATGTTAGGAAGCTACACCTTGCTAGCATCCAAATACTATGGTCCATTTGAGAAATTGGATAGAATAATACCAGTTGCATACATGCTTGAATTTCTTGCCACCATAAATGTGCATAATGTGTTTCATTTATTATTATTGAAAATGCATATGTGTGATCCTAAGCATGCCATTGGACAAAATTTTATTTAGGTGGAGCCCGAAGGATACTTCAAGGTGTAGCTAGTGTGTATACTGGAAATGATGGTCATGATACTCTGGAATAGAGTCATAGGATAGGTAAAGGTCCAGTCGACCCACTACAACCTTGAAGAAGCGACATGGTAGTTGGAAGATGTGACGTAAGAGGAATACTTGCACTTTTTTGACACTTTAATGCAAACATTTATTGTACATAATGTTGATCTGCACCGAGGATGGTGCAAAATTTAGCAGGAGGGTAATGTAACACCCCAAATTTGATCCCTGGATTAGCAATGCATATATGTGTATATGTTGAAGGGATAAAATCTAAAAAATGATGTAAAATGTAAATGTACATTGAATGATAAAAAAAATGTACATCATAGACTCCAAACGGAGAAGGAAAAAATACGTGGGGGGATATGATTCCACAAGAGTGGAAAGAAAGGGGGCTTAGGGGGCTCAAAGGGGGCCAAAGTAAAATAATATTAATTTAATCCTAAGCTTAAGTCCTTTGTATTATATTATCCTAAGTCATATCAATCTTGGAGTTACTGGGGAAAGTGAGATGTGTGGGATTCTTATAAAGAAATGGGTTTAGTTGTTAGCATGCAAATATAACCCATGATATTTAGGTTGTTGTTGGATATTTTAGTCAATCATTATTCCTAGAGGATGTATGAGAGTATAGGATACCATATAATGGTTGTGGTAGAGTTATGGGAATTAGTTTTCGTGAAATATGTAAAACATATGCCCTGTGTGCAAGGGAATTTGTTTCCAATGAGGTAACATAGTGAAATCTAAGAATTCTTCGAGTCCACAGTAGAGATATTTTTGGTCTAGCTTGTGTTGGAACCCATGAAGGAAGTGGGATATCCTAAGGAACTACATGGAAGAGAAGGGGATCACATTCCTTGTGTTGTGTAGGTTGAAGGGGACAGAGAGATGGTGGATCGGGATAACTATAGGAATTAATAGACTATACAATGTTGGGAAATTGGGTTTTTTTACAGGATTAGTGCCGAGCATAGGTGATTTCATCCTTGTGGAATCATAGCCCCATCTTGGGGGTGACCCTGTTGTATAAATATTACATGCAATAGAGAGCCTATGTTTGGGTGAAAAATCCTTCGTCTACAACTAGTTGGTGATTGATTTCTAGAAATATAAGTGTTATGAGTTATTCATAATTATGTTAATTAATGAAGTTTGAATTATGAATTGAATTCTATTATGTTTTCATGTATGAGTTTGTATATGTCATTATGATTGATTAATTATGTTTACATGATCCTTCATAATTGTTATGATTGCATGAATTAATCCATTAATAGCATGACATAAAGGATTCAGGTATTAGAGAAACAAAATATGAAGGAAAATTTGAGACTTCAAGTGGTACCTCATATCCTCAACAATTACAAAGAGTATTGGGCATGTTACATAATTCATCATTGGAAAAATTCTTGTTGAAATTTAATTTAAGATTGCTAAAATTTATGTAAGGATTTTGAATATCGTAAATGTCAAGTCAAGATTTGGTTACTTGTAATGTCATGAAATGTTAAATTTGAGTTGTATTTAATGATTGGTAAAGTTTGAATTCTTCATTAATTAGGGTTGATACTTCAAGAGTTGCATCTATGAATGGATGTGTACTTAACACATTACAAATAAATTTTATTATCCAATTATTTTGTCTTTAGATTTTCTCAAAGCGAATTCTTCTATTTATAAGCTTTCATTGAGAAAAATGTTAAATGACAAAGATGCCACATCATAAAATGCGTTTACCTATCTCTTTCCAAATTTATTTCTATAATAAACCTTCCATTAAAAAAGGAATTAAACTAAATATGTTAACCTATCTCTTTTCAAGTTTGTTTCTATAATAAACCTCCCATTAATAAAATAATTAAACTAAATATTATGGGATACATTAAAATACATCAAAATATATACATATATCTCTAAGTTCCACACATTGATAAAGTAAGGGTCTTGCATTATATATAACTCTAAATTCTATATAATAAACCTCCCATTAATAAAGGAATTAAAATAAATATTATGGGATACATTAACATACATCAAAATATACACATATAGCTCTAAGTTCCACATTGATAAAGTAAGGGTCTTGCATTATATATAACTCTAAGTTCTACATTGATAAAGTAAGGGTCTTGCATCCACAATGATAATGTTACTAATATAAGTATGATTATATATGATAATAAATGCCTGCCTCCCCATAATTAATATGAGAGTTTTGTTTTGAGCATTAGTGCCATATATTATCTACTCAATTAGGATTTCATCACCATATAATATCACACACTCATTCCTTATCTAATTTGTAAGTTAAACTTTTATCGCATTCATGTGAGTTAAGGTGGTTACCTATATTGCATTAATGTGAATGAAAGTTATTAGTTGTATTGCATTAATTTGAAATTGAGATTCTACGAGTCATGGCTTCTATGGATTAATATAAAAAAAATTGCAAGTAAGTACAACTTCAAATAAATTTAATTAATATAATTTTGATTAATTATGAAATACATAAGTAAAATGTTGTTTGAAAATGGATTGGTCAAATGAAAGTAGTTGAGAAGATCATCTTTGGGAAGGAAAGTATTATGGAATGATATTTATTGGAAATTGTGTTGTTATTGATGTTAAAGGATGTCATTGACATTGATATTATATGTAGGAAGACTGTGATGTTAGGTCCAAGGATAAAAAATACTACAAATCAAGCCAAATAGAGCAAGTCGAGAAGGTCCTTGCGCATCTATATATATCTGTGCATTGGTTAAATTTTGACAGGTTACAAAGGATCAAAAGAAGCTCTGGATCACATCGATTAGATTATGGTGAAGTCTCTGTGAGCAAAGAAAGTGTGAGCCATTAATCATTGATCATTCAACAAGATCAATAATCCAAATGTGAAGATAACGAAGCAAAGAAAAAATACTATATCCAAAATGCATAATGGAAATTGACTTCGACGGGTTCATAATGAACAAGTGAAATCTCTTAGCTTGAATGAAAATAAAAGAGCCATGGAACCGTGTGAAAGGATATAAATTTTAGTGCCATAATTTACGTTTGTATGTTAATAATGGACAACCTAGATTAAATCTTAGATCCAGAACTAACCAGATCCATGACCAGAAGAAATCATGAATTTATAATCCAATGTGATGGTGAAAGGCTCTTGGAGTTTGAGTTTTCAGAGTATTTAGCTCAAGACATCCTAAGACACTCTAATGAAAGAAGCTCCAAATCAACAAGGACCATTGATCAATCAGAGAAATAGTGAATAAATATGAACCAATGATTGGATGTAAATGACTCTGAATGATTATAAGCAAGATTATATGCCACACAATGTCCACGTCAGTGTCATGACACCCAAAACCCATAGAATGGGTCATGTGAAGGACACACGAGACAAAGAAGTTGTAGGTAATAAATGTCACATCATATGCCAGTACATGTCAGACTTCATACAATGCCACATAAATACCAGGATAGTGCCATGAAAGAAGGAAAGTGTAACCCAGTGACTGGACCACATGCCATAAGAATATTTGGCCATGTACAAAGGTGACAGGAAGTGCAACGATGAAGGAAACTGCAAATTAATATGAATCATTGATCTATCGAAGAGATGATGAATTAATATGAAATGTTGATCTATTGGAACCATTGTTATTGGAGGAGGAATGTTGACAACATAATTCATTCTTTGAAATAATGGTATCAAAAAAAAAATTTCTTCGATGTTGTTGCATCAGAGTGTTGGAATAGGCTTCGTCCATCAGTGTCCACGTGTCAAAGTGCCAAGTCAAAAAAGTGTATGATGAAGAGTCAGAAGTGGTGATGACGTCAACATGATGTCAACTTCCATGTCAGATACACAAAAATAGAAAGGATGTAACCACACCATCTTCCATGTCAGGAAACCAAGCCAACACATCATATCAGTATTGGAGTGCATGCTATTAGAGTGTGTGAGTGCAAGGTTGCAAAAAAACTCTGAATCAACAAGAACCATTGATCTATCGGAGTTATAGCGAGAATATATGGACTTTCCATAGGAGAGGCTCTAGTCAGAGTAGATTGGATGATTGCAGTGGAAGTACTCCGACGAAGGAGCTTTGAGGAGCAATATAGACCATCGATCGACATGGAAACAATATGCGACGACAATCGTAGATTTATGTGGGTCCCACCTATTAAGTTAATGAATAAATGAAGAGACAATTGTTAACCATCGGGTAACTTGGAGTGATGAAACGGAATTGGACCGTTGATCAAGGAATCTAAGGACCGTTGGATCAGTGGGAGTCCAATCTATCAAAGATATTGACGGTCATGAATTAATGAGGGATATATATGACATTTTCTATGCTTCGAGGTAATGTTTTGGATTCCATGTGGTCTAAATATGAAAGAGGCTAGATCAATGAATGAGATCAGATTAAATCTATACCTAACAGTAGATTAGTGATGAGGTCCAAAGGGTATGATAGCTTGTTGTTTATATGTTATGGATGATAGATATGATGGCCACGATCCAATCAAGAGATAATCGAACGACTTTTGTGCATCGAGATGGTGTCGAGTGTTTCGACATCCCATAGGTTCGAATAAAAGTGATCACATACCAACGAAGGAAATTGATTGAAGAAATGATCGGACAATTGTTGTGCATCAAGGATGTATAATATGTTTTTTTGGGCTGTGAACAATTGATGGACAATATGAAATGAAAAGAAGATCGGATGACTACTAGAATCATGGTTCATACTCTATCCAAATAATTGATTGTATACAATGGAAGAAAATTAGAAATCAATTTTATGGAGAATAGTTGGAGCTTGATTTAGAGGAAGTTGGAGCTGACCCCATGGATTTAGTTTTGTGGAAAAATCCATAAGTACATGAGTTTTTTAAATAAAGTGCCTGAATCTATTTTGTGAGGGTGGAAGTGTGGGGCAAGAAATGTGAGAAGAACAAATATTCTGAGGTCCGTACAATGAATCATGAGGTTTGAAGCATGCCACAAAGGATGAAGCATGCCAGAGAGGCAATCTAAAGTAAAATACTACTTACAAATCTTTTCAGGGTGGTAGGGTGGAGAAAGGAATGGGATTGGTGTCTCCTACAGGTTGGTGCATGTGAACAATAATTATGTGGGTTGGTTCCCATTGACTGCATTGGTGCTCAACAAGGCGATTGGTGTCCCCGAAAGGTTGGTTCCTACAAATATTATTGCAGATGGTTGTCTGTTGTAAGTTGGTGCTTACAAATTTTATAAATAAAGTTTTGTGGTTTTCTCACAATTGGGTTTCCACAATAAATATTTGTGTATTGTGTATTGTATGATTTAAATGTTCATTATTGAATACTGGTAAATACTAAATTTAGATTAAAAGGTAAGTGCTGATAAAAATTATCGTGTAATACAAATTCACCTCCCTCTCAATATTCTAACATTTTTTTCCAGAGCAGGTTCCTTTAGGAACAACCTAACCGTTGGAAGGTGAATCATCACAATGGAGGGATAAGAATGGTTTTCCACAAACAAAACCCCAATATTTGATGGATCTGAATATGTCTTATGGAAAATAAGAATGCAAGACTTTTTGATGTCAATTAGATATGATGTGTGGGATTTAGTAGTAAAAGGTTACAAAGCTCCAACCACTCCTCTAACTGATACCACTGAAATTAGTCTCAGTAACAACAATTCCAGGGCCATAAATTCTATTCTTTGTGGATTAACAAAATCAGTATACACCAAAGTCATGCACTAGGATTCAACTAAAGAGATGTGGGACAAACTACAAAATATTTATGAAGGATATGATAACATTAAGAGAGAAAAGTTACAAATCTATAAAGGACAATTTGAAACTCTCAAGATAAATGAAGAAGATAACATTGTAACCTATCTTCTTCATGTGGATGAGGTTGTAAACTCCATCAAAGGATTAGGACAATATGTTGAAGAAACTAGTATTATACAGAAGGTTCTCATATCACTTCCCTCAAGATTTAATCCCAAGATATCAGTTATTGAAGAAATGAAGGATCTGGGAAATCTAACCATGGATGAGTTGCATGAAACCCTAAATTCATATGAAATCAGAATAGAAAAGGATATCCAACTAATAACATCATGGAAGGAAGCATCCTTTAAGGAATCAAAGAAGACATAGTGAAAGATAACTGATTGCTTAGACAATGAATTGAATGGGGAAGAAGTAAACTTTTTCAGGAAGATGGAGAACAAATACAGAGGTAAGATCCCTTTCAAATTTTTTAATTGTGGAAAATAAGAAACTTTTCCCATAGATGTCCTTATGCAAATACTAATGAAAAAGAAGAATTCAATTTCAAGAAAACCAACAAAAGGAATATTGTAAAGAAGAAAAAGCCTTACAGACAAAGGGACAATCCATATACCAATGAAGATAACTACTCATCAAATGATGGTGACAATGAAGCAGACATAATTCTCTTTATGGGTTTGGAAACACAAATAGATGAAGATACATATTCAATAGAAGAAAACAATTATGCAAAAGCAAATCTTGAAGAAAAACTCATTAGTGCCCTAGAAAGAAATTACATACTTAAGGACACGAATAGAAAGAAAAATTGGGAACTACAGAAATACAAAGAGAATGATTATGATGATAAGAAAACAGAGAAGAAAATAATTACCTTAAAAGTACAAGTATAAGAAACAAAGAAGATTGAAGAAGTTATAAAAGCTCAACTAAAATTAAAAGAAGATATCTACAAGACTCTTGAATCTGAAATAATCCACCTAAGAAAGAGGTTGGAGAAATCAACAAGAATCTCTACAACTTTAGATGAAATCCTAAATCATCAAAGAGAACCGTATTAAATAATGGGTCTTGGCTACAGTAACAGGAAGGAATCTTCCAATCAAGAAGCATCGACATCTTCACAACAACCAAGATAAGAAAGAACCAAGAACTATGATGACACTCTCTAGAATCCAATCAAAGTTGAAGACCACGAAAGGGAAGAACAATATGATCCACAAGAGACAAATTTTATTCACAAAGAATGAATACGGAAAATTATCCCATCAAGATGGAATCACTCAACTAGGTATCAAAACTCTTTCTATGGCTATTGTTTTTCTTGTAATGGATTTGGTCATAAAACAATAGACTGTAGAACAAGTTTAAGAAGAGATTACATGATAAATAACTACCAATATACTCAGGGATTGTCAAAGAGAAATTACAATTAATTTTCTCCCTTTATGAATTACAACATCATATGTTATGACTACAACAATTTTCAAAATATAGAAAAGTAGTGAAGAAGTAATCTCAAGAAATTTTCACCTATAATGAAAGGAAGTTGGGAACAAAAGAAAGAAAATTATTTGTTTTTTCAAGAAAATCTTTGTGATTAGAAAAATAAGGATAAGTGGGTTATCAATAGTGGATGCTCTAGTCATATGACAATAGATAGAACAAAGTTCATCACCTTGAAGAAAAATAAGGGAAACGTTACCTTTGGAGACAATGACAGATTGAAGATAGTTGGAAAAGGCACCCTCAGTCTTGAAAATGGAAAATATCAAATAGAAAAGGTTTTGTGTGTTGAATACCTAAAACATAATCTTCTCAGTGTAATACATATGTGTGATCAAGGACACAATATCCTGTTTAATTCCCAAGAATGTGAGATCAAAAAAGTAGACACAAGCAAGCCGATAGAAAAAGGAATCAGAACCCCAAGTAATGTATATGTTCTTACTACAATAAATGGAGAAAAGTTATTTATAGGAAAGACATATGAAAATTGGTTTTGGCATAAAACACTGGGCCATATGAACTTTGACTATCTGGTAAAAATTAGTACGAAACAAACAGTAAGAGACATACCAAAAATCATAAAACCCTCAAGAACTATTTGTAGGCAGTGTCAGCATGGAAAACAATCAAGGGTGAAATTCAAAACAAAGGAATATGCAACTTCCAAGCCTTTGGAACTTGTACATATAGATCTTTGTGGACCATCAAGGACTAAAATATTGTAGGGAGAAAGGTACTTTATGTTAATCATTGATGACAATACAAGAATGACTTGGGTTACTTTCCTAAAAAATAAATCTGAAGCATTTGACAAATTCAAGGCATTCAAAGTTCTAGTTGAGAATGAGACATAGATGAAAATCAAATGTTTAAGTTCAGACAATGGAGGTGAATTCACATCCAATGAGTTTTTGAAATTCTGTGAAGAACATGGAATAAAAAGGAAATCTGCAGCAACAAGAACTCCTCAACAAAATTGGGTTGTTGAAAGGAAAAACAAGCATGTACAATAAATTTCTAGAACGATGATAAATTAAGAAGGTCTATCAATAAACTTTTGGAGAGAAGAAGTTTATACAATTTTCTATATTCTAAATAGAAAACAGATTAGAACCAACAGTGACAAGACACCCTATGAACTATGGAAAGGGTGACCAACATAAACAGTTATAATTTTTGGGAGAAAGTGTTATATTAAAGAGACGATGATGACTTAGGAAAATTTGACTCCAGATTAGATGAAGGAATATTTCTTGGATACTCATCAAAAATAAAATATTACAAGTGTTACAATAAAAGGCTACAGAATATTCTTGAAAGTATTAATGTCAGAATAAATGAAGAAATCAAGTACACTATAGAAGAAGAGGATGAACATGAAGAAGAAGAATAAGAAAATGAAGAAGACCAGGAGAAATAAGAACAAGAAATTGAAGAAGAAAAGGAGGAAGAAGAACAAGAAAATGAATAAGACAAGACATAAGAAGCATAACACCAAGATACACAAAAACCATCAAGGTTTGTATAAAAGAATCACCCAGAAAATTTGATTCTCAGTGACAAAAATGCTAGAAATCAGATAAGGAGAAAATTGGCAAACATTTCTGAGCATATGAATCTCTCCCTACTATCCCAAGTATAACCTAAATGATTTATACAAGCTCAGAATAATCAACATTGGGTGAATGCTATGAAAGAACAGTTAAATCATATTGAGAAAAATGAGACTCGGGAGCTTGTCCCAAGACCCAGGTATAAAATGTAATTAGAACTACATAGGTATTCGAGAAAAAGTTGAATGAAGATGGAAAAGTAGTAAGAAGTAAAGCAAGGTTGGTCTGTAAAGGGTATGATCAAGTAGAAGGTATTTATTTTGAAGAAACATTTGCATTGATTGCAAGGTTAGAATCCATTAGGATGTTTTTGGAATTTGCAAGATTTAAGAATTTCAAAGTATATCAAATGGATGTCAAGTCAACATTCCTAAATGGAGATCTAGAGGAAGAAGTGTACATAGAACAACTTGAAGGGTTTATATTGTCAAAAAATGAAGACTATGGTTTCAAATTAAAGAAAACATTATATGGCTTAAAGAAAGATCCCAGAGCATGGTATTCAAGACTTGACAAGTACTTGCAACAACAAGGTTTCAAAAGGGGAACAACAAACAAAAATATCTACACCAAAATAAATCATGCATAAATGTTGATCATAGTAGTGTATGTAGATGATATTATCTTTGGGAGTAATGATGATGAAATGAGACAAAGATTTGTAGAATAAATTAAAAAGGAATTTGAGATGTCCATGCTTGGAGAATTATCATTCTTTTTGGGACTGTGGATTACTAAAACTATTAAAGGAATATTCAACTCTGAGATCAAATACATCAAAGAGATGTTGAAGAAGTTTGAGATGGAATATTGTAAACTTGTCAGGACACCCATGGTCATTGGATGTAAACTCATCAAGGAGGACTAATCTAAGGAAATTGATAAATCATTGTACAGGTTAATGATAGACAACCTCGTTTATGTGACAACTTCAAGGCCAAACATAATGCATGAAATAGGGATAGTTGGAAGATTTGAAATTGCACCCAATGAAACACATGTACAAACTATCAAACAAATATTTATATATTTAAAGGGTACTTTGGACTTTGGACTATGATATCAAAAAAGAGAATACTTTACTCTAACAACATATATTGATGCAGATTGGGCAGGAAATGTTGATGAAAGGAAGAGCACAACTGGAGGAGAATTCTTCTTGGGAAATTACTTAGTGTCCTAGCTTAGCAAGAAACAATCTTCTTGTCAAAAACAAAAGTAGAGTACATTGCAACAACAACTTGTTGCACACAACTTCTTTGGATGAAATAAAAATTTCAAGACATCCAAGTAGAATACAAGCAACCAATTTCCATATTATGTGACAAAACTAGCGTTATAAGTATTTCAAAGAATCCAATAATTCACTCAAAGAGAAAATATATCCCAATAAAATATCATTTTATGAGGGAACAAGTGAATAATAAGGTTTTATAGTTGGAATATATTTCTACCAAGGAACAAATAATAGACATATTTACAAAACCCCTACCTAGAGATACATTTGAGTATCTCAGACAGAAGATGGGAGTCATTCCAATTTCTCAGTGAAATATTTAGCTAAAAGATGTTGGGATCTTAACAAAACCAAAATATCGGGGGGAGAGTGCACATGGTTTCACTATCCAGAGAAAAATGATGAGTACCGTGTTAGGGGGAGCTACAAAAGACAAGGAAATCATTGGTTATAGAACATAAAATGTAAAATACAGTAAAAGGAAAGAAAAAAGAATCTCTTTTCCATTGATGTCAAAGGGGGAGAGTACAAAGAAAGGAGGAGGTTTGTAGAAAAAGAGACCTACAAGAATAAGAGGAGTACCAAAAGAACTAGGTGACATAGAAAGAACGAGGCTTGCAAAAAGAGAGACCTACAAGGAGCATAGGAGTACCAAAAGAACTAGGTGTTGCCATCAATGAAAAAGGGGGAGTTTGTTGGAAATTGTGTTCTCATTGATGTCAAAGGATATCATTGACAGTGATATCACAGGCAGGAAGACTGTGATGTCAGGTCTAAGGATCGAACCTACTGCAAATCAATCCAGACAGAGCAAGTCGAGAAGGTCCTTTCACATCTATATATCTTTGTGCATTGATTAAAATTTGACAAGTTTCATAGGATCAATGGAAGCTCTGGCTCACACTGATTATATTATGGCGAAGGTTCTTTGAGTAGAGAAAGAGTGAGTGGTTGGTTGTTGATCATTCAACAAGATCAACGATCCAGATGTGAAGATAACGAAGAAAAGGAAAAAAATGATATCTCACATGCATAAGGGAAATTGACTTCGATGGGTTCATAATGAACACATGAAATCTCTTAGATTGAATGAAAATAGAAGAGCCATGGAACCATGCAAAATGAGATAAATTTTAGTGCCATAATTTATGTTTGTATTTTAATAATGGACGACTGAGATTAAATATTAGACCTATATCTAATCAGATCCATGACAAGAAGGAGTCATGAATTTAGAATCCGATGTGATGGTGAAAGGATCTTAGAGTTGGAGTTTTTAGAGTATTTATCTCAGGCCATCCTAAGACACTCCGACGAAAGAAGCTCTGAATAAACAGGGACCGTTGATATATCAAAGCAATAAAAAATAAATATGAACCAGTGATTGGATGGAAACGACTTCGAATGATTGTGATCCAACCCAAATTCCATGTGATGTCCACGTCAGTGTCACGACACCCAACACCCATAGAAGGGGCTATGTGAAGGACACACGAGACAAATAAGTTGGAGGTAATGAATGCCACATCATATGCCACATTTTAGACTTTGTACAGTTCCAAGTGAATACCGGGACAATTCCATGAAAGAAAGAAAGTGTAACCCAATGATTAGACCACACATCATAAGAATATTTGGCCACGTACAAAGGTGACAATAAGTGCAACGATGAAGGAAACTAAAAATTAATTATGATCCATTGATCTATCGGGGAAATGGAGAATTAATATGAACCATTGATCTATTGGAACCATAACTATAATAGGAGGAATGTTGAGAGAGTAATTTGTGCTCCAAAATGATGGTATCAGAAAAGGAATATTCTTCGATGTTGTTTCACCAGAGTGTTGGAACAACCTTCTTCCATCGGTGGCCACGTGTCAGAGTGCCAAGTCAAAAAAGTGTATGACGAAGAGTCGAAAGTGGCGATGATGTCAGCATGATGTCAACTGCCATGTTAGAGCCATGGAAGAAGAAAGGATGAGGCCACATCATCTTCCATGTCAGGCAGCCAATTCAACACATCACACAACATATCATTTTCACAGTTCGAGCCATAGGAGTGTTTGAGTGCAAGGTTACACAAAAAATCTAAATCAATAGGAACCATTGATCTATCATAGTTATAAATAGAATATTTGGACCATCCATATGAGAGGCTCTAGTCAGAGTAGATTGGTTGAATGAAGTGGAAGTACTCTGAAGAAGGATCTCCGAAGAGAAATCTGGACCATCGGTTGATGTGGAAACAAGATACGATGACAACCTTAGATTTATGTGAATCCCACTAGAAAGCCTAAGGAATAAATGAAGAGACAAGTGTTAACCGTCAGGTACCTTGGAGTGACAACATGGAATTGGACTGTTGATGAAGGAATCTAAAGACTGTTGGATCAGTAAAAGTCCAATCCATTGAACAAATCGATGATCACAAATTAATGAGGGATAGATATGGCAATTTTTATGATTCAAGGTATTTTTTTGTACTCCCTGTTGTCCCAATATGAAAGAGGTTAGCTCGACATATGAGATCAAATTAGATTTAGATATAACAGTGGTTGAGTGATGAGATCCAAAGGGTTTGATAGCATGGTAGTTTAGATGTTATGGATGATATATCTAATGGTCACGATCTAATCAAGAGATGATCGAACGACTGTTGTGCATCAAGATGGCATTGAGGGTTTCAGCATCTTGGAGGTCCCGATAAAAGCGATCACAAACCAACGAAGGAAATTGATTAAAGAAATGATCAAACGACTACTTTGCATCAAGGATGTAAAATATGTTTTGTTTGGCTATGAACAATCGACGGATGAGATCAAGTGACTACTGAGCAACATGGTTCATACTCAATACAAAGAATTGGTCATGTACAATGGAAGAAAATTAGAAACTAGTTTTGTGGAGAATCTTTGAAGCCTGATTTAGAGGAAATTGGAGACAACCCCATGGATTTATTTTTTTGGATAAATCCATAAGTACACGAGTGGTATAAATAAAGTGCCTGAATCTGTTTTTTTAGGGTGGAAGTGTGGTGTGAGAAATGTGAGAAGAACATATATTATGAGGTCCATATGATAGCGTGGAAGTGATGAAGATGACACAGAGGATGAAGCATGCTGGAGAGGTATTCTGACGTAAAATACTAATTAAAAATATTTTATGGGTGGTAAGGTGGAGCAAGGAAGGGGATTAGTGTCTCCTACAGGTTGGTGCCTGTGAACAATAATTCTATGGGTTGGTCCCCATTAGTTGAGTTGGTGCACACCAAGGGGATTGGTGTCCCCTACAATTTGGTGCTTGCAAAGATTATTGCAGATTGGTGTCTGTTGTAAGTTGGTGGTTACATATTTTATAAATAAAGTTTTGTGGTTTTCTCTCAATTAGGTTTCCACAATAAATCTTGTGCATTGTGTATTATATGATTTAAGTATTTATTATTGACTACTGGCAAATAGAAAATTTAGATTAAAAGGTAAGTAGCGGTAAAAATTATCATGTAATACTAATTCACCCCTCAATATTCCAACAATATCATTTTTCAATTTTTATAATATTAAATGAGAAAAGAAAAAAGAAAAACATTAACAAGGAAATAAGATAATTTAATATTTAAACCAAAATTATGAAATAGATTATTAAGAAAATGATGAATAACATGAAATTGAGAAATCACTATGAATTTATAATATTAGAGTACATTAAGAACTACCAATTGTCATATTATTAATTTTAATTATTGTTGTAAGTATATTAAAATTTTTGACATTGTTCTTTACTGAAATGTCAGAATTCTTTAATTAAAACTTCAAGTATTGTCATCATAACAATCTCAACAAGGAAGAACTCAAATATGACCAATTTCAATGGTCAAGATGGTGATTTAAGGATAGGACCTATAAAATCCATTGTTCTTCCATATAAAGGGGTTTTTCAAGAAGCATGATATAGATATCTATTAGGGAAACATCAAAAAGATATTAATCCTTGAATGGGTGGATGTAATTAGGATCCACGTCATTATAGAATGTGTAATTCCTTACTTAGACTTGACCAGTTAATGGTGTATGTATACAAGTGTGTTGTGGTTTCTAAGTTACATTACATTCCTAGCATGTTCGTTGGTCACATTTCAAATATATTTTGCTGAAATTGTCATTTTTTCAATTGTTGAAATTGAAATTCCCTTTCATGCAAATTATTTAATTAATATCGTTAAAACTTATTAGTTGGGATTGTTCGTGAGTTCTCACCATATTTCCATGTTGTACTTAATGATTATCTACATTTCAGTTCTTCATGACTGAACTTTTCATCTTGTCGATTATTGAAATTGAAATTTACTTTTGCTCAAATTTATATAAGGAAGAATTTAAAAACTATTTAGTTGAGATTGTTCTTCTCTTATTAGCATGTACATGTTGTAATTAATCATTGGTTACATTTCACCTTTTTATTGCTAAAATTGTATTGTCAATTCTTGAAAATTAAATTCACATTCCCTCATTTATGTAATGAAAATTGTCAAAACTACCTAGTGAGGTTTGTTCTTACACTATCAAATATTGTTAGGTTTTAGAGTTAATAGGAGTGTTAGGTATTTTTTATATATGATGATGATGATGATGATTAACGTCCACTAAGACCGAATTTCTCTATCGGACCTTAAGAGGGTAAGTGATTACTTGTGATTCTTTAGAATTTTATTTCTATGCTCGAAAAGCATTAAGAGAAGCTTTCCAAGGTCACCATACTTTTTTTGAGTTAAGAGGTTAGGAAGGTTGGTAGTGTGACACATATTTTGAAAATGAGATCTAATATGGGTATAGGCTGGACAATCTAAGAGAAAGTGATTTTAATCTTCAACCTTCTTGGTGTCACAAAGGTGACACACTCTTTCATCCCATGGCATTTTAGGAATTGTCCAATGCCCAATTTCACTATGGAGCTCATGAAAATTTGTTCTTATCTTAGCAATGTTTATTTTTTTCTTTACACTTGGCAAAACAAATAGATAATTTTGATCTTCTAGATTAGGGTTGATTACATCCTTATAATGCCTTAATTTTCTTTTTTCCTCTAACTCTTTATCACACCACATTTTCTCCTTAAATTTTGATTTGACGTTTTTTTAATAGTATCTTTATTCTGCAAAATGATGTCTTCCATTATTCCCCAATAGTTTATCCAAAATCGGGCATCTTTATGCCATCCTCATTTGAGTCGATGGTGGTTATGACTCAATTTTG
>JASDQU010884954.1:2559-19773 GCA_032191745.1 Picea mariana
GTTTCAAAAGGAGAATCATGACCTCAAACTTAGAAATAGAAAAGGATCTAATCTATATCTTAAAGATTTTTGAATGATGATATTAATCAAGTTTGGGGTATAGATAGGGTATTTGTGTCACCTAACTTATTGAACCCAATAATTTCTCCCATGACCTTCGACTATGGAAAAATATTTTGTAGGGTGAAGAGGACAAAAAAGTATTCCAAATGAGTGCTTGCACAACCCCTTTCAAACAAATTTCATATATTTCATAACCTATGAAGTTCAAACTAATTGATTAATGGGAAACCATAAATGTGTGATTTTATACCTATAGGAATCAAAATTTGATTATGAAAGTTGCATTGAGTTCTAAATCCTTGAAAAATATAAGCACCTTCTTCTTGAGGTCAAAATGAAATTTCCACTGGAACCCCAAATTCGTGTGCAAAAGCACTTTTTAATGAAAGTCCACATCTTTATCGGAGTATTTCTTTCTTGAAAATAAGTTCTATATGCACATAAAATATCTATGCTATATAGGATTTCAATCCATTGAGAGACATCAACAAGATTCATAAGAAAAAATATATTTTAATCTAGGAAAATAGCCCATTGCCTTTGGTGCACCTAAAACCCATCACTCAGAAAAATTATCAATTCCACCTAAAATTCAACTTTGAGTTAACCCATAATGAAAAAAAAMTCCTATAACCGTAGAAAAATCTATACAATACTTTCAAGTAGGTTAGAGACAATTAAATATGAGTGGATCATTCTTTAAATCCATGATACATACAATGTGTTGAATGCAAGAACGTTGAATTTGTGAGGCGTATAAACTTGATGATGCAACAATGATAAACTACGATGAAACAGATTGTAAAGAAAAATGATCAAGAACCTGTCTCATAAGAGTGAGTCCAATCAATATAAAACATTCATTAATTAAACTTTAAAAAGATAAGATCAAATGAAAAGAAAACATAGATGAAGAGGTTTGATTAAAAATATAAAAGTGGATTTACTAGACTTTGGGTTCATTGATGTCTCAACACAATGCTAGATGATGCCTCTTGTTTTTATTTGAAAAAAAATTAAGTCAAAGCATATTTTTTTAATGTACCATTGGTAATTTTTTTAAATCATGAAGCCATGTCAAAAACCTATTACAAACTACAACAATCAGTGTTAATTAACATCATAGTGTTTCTAATGAATATGGAATGCAAATAACATGTCTTATTCRACCGCTTCCAAGTCAAAAGTGTTCTCCTCCTTGTTCACAAGTGTTGGCTCATGCATGGGTGAGTGCATGAAGTTGATGTAAAAAAAAGTGGCAACAAGGTGAGCATGAACATGCTCATGCAAGGACGTGTGCATGTTCCTAGGAACACATACACATTCTTTATGTGACAGTATMAAAAAACCCCAAAATTCCATCGATTATGCCACATAGGATCGTTATTAGGAAATCATGTGTGTTCCTTTTGGGCTCAATTAAAAGGGTTTGTAGCACATTTTTTGGCCCATTTGACCACTTGGMCRCACATTTTATAAGACATTTATAAAATTTAAGGGAGGGATTTTGTTGACGAAGTGTCCAAGGGATCCTAATGTCATCTCAGAGGGAATCCAAGTATTTGTTCRCATTTAATTTCTTATTTTTTCATTTCCTAAAATATTTAATTTCATTTTTTTTGTAATTTTTAAAGTTAATTAAAAAAATCAAYCTAATTTATATAAACTCCATGATTAAATTGTAACACAATAATTAACATGGAACCTGGACACAAACAAAAATCRACACAATTGCAGGAAGGCACACAAAAYCCCAACCCACAACCAACAAACCTAAACACACAAATCGATGAAGGGTTGATGTCTCTGAGATCAATTTTCCAATACTTAAGGAGTACAAGAGAGCCTAGATGATTGTAATTGGCCACTTCATTGGATGCCTTTGTATCTTCCATTGCAAGTTCCCAAGGGAAATTAACCAATATTTCTAAATATAGGGATAGGATGTTTGAGTATTACAAGACTGACATCGATAAAAACCAAGTGAGAGACTTGAAAAATACAAAACAAGAATTGATTACATTGTTTATTGATCCTAGAACCGGACTATAGCCACTGGTCAACAAGAGACACATTTGTATGGATTGGTGCATCCACCAACAATTTAAGGATAATTGGATGGATAGATGGTTTATGGTGTTTGACAAACCTCACTGCAACAATAGGGAGGTGCCTCTATATTTCCTCATGAAATTATGGGTAGAGTTTATTTTGGGTCACCATGTCAACTACTTTAGCATTGGTGAATTCCAAGGGGTGGGTCGTGGGTCTGCACAGGAAAAAGAAAATTCTAGGCATGACCCTGTGTTAGGTCATCATCCTCTTAGGTGAATTCATACCCCCCTACTTAGCATCCTCCCATCACAGAGGGAATCATGCATACATAATTATTTATATCAACGTTGACTTCGAGCCTAGTGTAGCATGCAATTCTTTTAGCACTATCTCAATAAGAGGTGCTTACTACTGATGTTGGTAGAGGGGATGGACCTTCAACCCATGCAATAGAGTGCATCTTGGAGAGGGAACATGGACAAAGTAGTCATTTATTGGACATAATATTTTCATGGAGGAGGTTAGTATATTGACCATATCTATGTTCTTCATGATTATCTATCTATCTATCTATCTATCTATCTATCTATCTATCTATATAGTTTTTGGTGTATTTATTTCCATATTGTTATGAGGAAAATCACTCTATGGCATGCGGTAAACCACAACAGACAAAATGAATGCATAAATCAACTCTAATCCCAGGTATGCTATATAAATGAAAATTATAAAAAGACAAGATACCGAGTCTACCTCGTTCGGACGTTCAATGATGACCACCGTTGAGCACACAACTCAAAGCTTTATACCTGCAACTTGTCCTCAACAACCAAGATACAAAATCATATGGTGATTGTTGGCATCAGAAGTCACTCCTGGATTGCAGCAGGAGTAAGCCTGAGCCCCATAAATTTATGTCATGATTTGTTTATAAAGGGGGTGATCGAATGGAAGTAAACTCAAAACAATATCACTCACTTAGAAAACTAGGTTGGAACAACAAGGACATGTGAGGTCTTGATTCAAATTGAGCCAGTAAGTTTTCATAGTGGTGAGTAAGTGAAAGAAAAGAAAGGGGAAAAGTCTCAGATATGAGATCCTCTCAGACCAGAGAAACTTCAAAGTAAACCTCAAACATTGCAGAACTAATACAATCAAACATGCATTATATAGTTACAGCAACACCCGACTAGATCATCCATACCTGGGCTTTCATATTTAGAGGAACAAGGAAAGGAGGAGGTTGGCCTCCATTAAACAAGAAATCTCAAAATATCATTGTATAACCAGAGAACCAAAGGCTTTGTTAAATCTTTACAGTCGAGAGCTTAGCTCTACCATCGATCGATTACAAAAATGGAAAAATTGCCTACATATACCCAAAACTTTCGTAGCAGAAAATTGCTCGAGCTTCCATGCCATGACGTCCAGGTCACTTCTGTCAAACTGTGCATGCAATCTCTCTGCCATACGCAATAGTTTACGTCAGTCCTTTTCCTGTTAGACTGCCCATGCATTCTAATGTCGGACGCGATATTTTGTCAGAAAGGACTGACATCCTGCCACTGCACTTATCCCTTCCCAGCCTTCCATTTATGGAAGGAGACGACTTTAAACCACCATCAACTGCCTCAATAACTTCTTTCTCGGGATCAGGAAAGGCTTGGTCAACTCTGCACCTGTAGGACGTGGCAGTCTCCCTTTGGCTTCTGCTACTTCGTTGGACTGTCAGGAGGGGAACAATATGGCGAAAGTGGATGAGGGTCTGACGAGGGCGATGGCATCAACACTGTGAGGGTGAGACAAGAGGTGTTGAGGTGGAAGCACCAGGTGGCGAAGAAACGAAGGTTGTGACACTAGATGATGAGGTGATGTGCCGCGAAAATTTGACAAGGAGGCCACAATGCGACAGGTCGGGGAGTGAAGACACGACACAGGTGGAAGTGAATGGGAGAGAGAGAGAGAGTCACATGGCAGGAGGTGATAGGTGGGAGCGAGGAAATGGGAATAAGGTGGGCCAGGATGGAGCTGAGTGGAAGACACATGGCGAAAGGCAGTAAGCGGAGGGAGTCAGAGATGTGACAAGGGGGGGGGGTGCTTTAAGCCACCAATTCCGAACCCTCCCCCCCTTGTTAAAGGTAGAATGAAGAAGGGGGTCTGGAATCCAACCTTAAAAATAGATCCGGGCTCCAAAATCCAGTCCGTTGAGAGATGCACACCTAATTTTGAACACCCCCCCCCTGCTTTAAAGGTAGAATTGTGAGGGGGCTCTGGAATCCAACCTTGACTGTAGATCTGAGCGCATAGATTCTGGCCGCCTAGATCTTCCTGCCACTTAACCAAATATGAATTTGTGCCCCAACCTAGGGTAAGTGGGTTTTTTACGCCACTTCTTTGCATTTTTCCACCCAAAGGGGGCTATCTTTTAGGAAAACACCCCTTTTACAAGAAATATCACTAACATTAGGCTCCATGGGGGATAGAGTCATCCTTGTGATGCTCTAAGAACTCATTTTGCAGCTCCAGTGCCTTGTTGTTGGGCTATGGAGTCAAGCTCGAAACACCCTGTTGAAAATACAGGACGAAAAGTAAAAGTAAAAGCACAACAAAATAAACATACAACCTCAAAAATAGCTTATCTATGTACAATCCTAAACTAGTAAAATCCTTTACATAGGGCTAGGTGAAAGCAAACTTCCACCATAACCATTCAAGCAACTTCCTGAATAGAAGCTCCTTCCTTCTGTCGATGATCACCAACAGATGGTGTAACCGTGACAGCAGAATGATTATGCTCTTCAACTCCTCCTTACAGACTGAAGTTGAGATGAAATAGGGAAGCTCCAAATTGTGAAGAAAATACAACTCCATGTATTCCTTCACAGGCTCATAGGACCAGTGGAAAACTCCATAAAATTGGTGACAAAAAGCCTCCTTTTCTACACAGTTGTTCACGCATGGCTGAATATCTCTGGTAAGCATAGGTGGGTGGACAACTGATGTAGGTTGTCTGATCTCAGGCAGTGGCTTCTTGATGACTGGATCTGGACATAAGGAAAACTGCTCCTCTTCCAAATAATCATCAAAGTTGGGCGAGAAAAAAACTCCTCCATTTTGAAAAAATGGAACTATCTCCCAAACCCCCATTTCGACCCCAAATGTAAACACAACATGGGAAATATCGTGAAGAAAAAGAGAACCATCCATTTATGCCATCGCTTCCTCCTTTAAATCTGAGACAACAGTCTCATCAGGGGCAGAAACTAATGTAGCTATGAAATCTTCAATATCCTCTTCAAAAGAGCTACCAAGAGAATCTACTTCAAAGGATGGGAAATCCTCTGCACATCGTTCATCTTCCCACCTATCTATTCTGGCAGTGAGATATTTTATCTATTCCATAACTCCACCCAAAGCATCTTCTTCCTCCTGACATTCATCACTCTCATAACCTTCCTCTGATGCAGATGAATGGGGATGAGAAAGCACTGATTTCTGATCCAACTCATTAGGATCATCCTCACAACCTACGTAAAAAGCAGCTCTATCTTGTATGAAGTTGTGGTATCCCTCACAACAGTTATGAAAAATTAACTCAGAGGGATAAAGCTTCTGAAAATAGGTGGTGAAAGCTGTATGAAATTCTACGAGTGAATAAATGATAGTAGGGGGTAAAGAATGATACCATTTATGAGCATCCCCTGCTAACGAGCACATGAACATTTTCAATAATACATCCTCATGATGTATCTCCCACTGATGCATGAGTTCATGAAACTCACAAAGATGCAGAGCAGGGTTGTCCTCTTCATGCTCTCTAAATATGGGCAAATAATCGCTCCATCCATCCAGAGAAGGGACAACGTTAGGAAAACCAGGAATAACAGAAAAATTAAAAGGAGCAAACCTCTGAGCTAGGATTTTCTCCATTCCAAACCAGCAGAGTCGCCAATAGATCCTTGAATCATGGAGTCTCCAGGTGAAATATGTGCATCTTCGAATGTGATTGGTCTTTGTTCACCATCAAAGGCCATATCCTAACGTTGTGTCCTCCCAGGAAACTTCTCAGGCTGAGAAAGCAACTACTGAAACCTTCTCGAGAAAGCTCCTCTGGGTCAGCTTTTAGGCGTGCTAAAGTAGCCATAGCCGAAAGAGTGAAGTGGAAACATTGGAGTCACCAGGTGCATAGTAGCAAACTTCAAGGGCTCTGATGCCTGATGCACCTTCAGAATCAGAGACTCAATGTCGTTCAATCCCAGGGAAAATCTTCAACTTCGTCCCCGACAACGGTGCCAGAAATGTTGGCGTCAGAAGTCACTCCTGGATTGCAGTAGGAGTAAGCCTGAGTCCCATCAGTTTATGTCACGATTTGTTTATAAAGGGGGTGATCGAATGGAAGTAAACTCAGAACAATATCACTCACTCAGAAAACTGGGTTGGAACAACAAGGACATGTGAGGTCTTGATTCAACTTGAGCCAGTAAGTTTGCATAGTGGTGTGTAAGTGAAAGAAAAGAAAGGGGAAAAGTCTCAGATATGAGATCCTCTTAGACCAGAGAAACTTCAAAGTAAACCTCAAACATTGCGGAACTAATACAATCAAACATGCATTATATAGTTATAGCAACACCTGACTAGATCATCCATACCCGGGCTTTCAGATTCAGAGGAACAAGGAAAGGAGGAGGCTGGCCACCATTAAACAAGAAATATCAAAATATCATTGTATAACCAGAGAACCAGAGGCTTTGTTAAATCTTTATATTCGGGAGCTTAGCTCTACCATCGATCGATTACAAAAATGGCAAAATTGCCTACATATACCCAAAAATTTTGTAGCAGGAACTTGCTCGGGTTTCCATGGCACGATGTCTAGGTCACTTCTATCAGATTGTGCATGTAATCTCTCTGCCATACACAATAGTTTATGTCGTACCTTTCCCTGTCAGACTGCCCATGCAGTCTAATGTCGGACATGATATTTTGTCAGAAAGAACTGGCATCCTGCCACTACGCTTGTCCCTTCCTGGCCTTCCATTTATGGAAGGAGATGACTTTCAACCACCATCAACTACCTCAATAACTTCTTTCTTGGGATCAGGCAAGGCTTGGTCAACTCTGCACCTGCAAGACATGGCAGTCTCCCTTTGGCTTCTGTTGCTTCGTTGAACTGTCGGGAGGGGAACCATATGGCGTAAGTGGATGAGGGTCTAACCGGGGTGATGGCATCAACACTATGAGGGTGAGACAATAGGTTTTGAGGTGGAAGCACCAGGTGGAAAAGAAATGGAGGTTGTGACACCATATGATGAGGCGATGTGCCACGAAAAGGTGACAAGGAGGTTGCAATGTGATAGGTCGAGGAGTGAGGACACGACACAGGTGGAAGTGAATGGGAGAGAGAGAGAGGCACATGGCAGGAGGTGACAGGTGGGAGTGAGGAAATGGGAATAAGGTGGGCCAGGATGGTGTTGAGTGGAAGACACATGGCGGAAGGCAGTAAGTGGACGGAGTCAGAGATGTGACAAGGGGGGGGCTGCTTTAAGCCTCCAATTTCAGACCCCCCCCCACCCTCCTTTGTTAAAGGTAGAATGATGAAGGGGGTTCGGAATCCAACCTTGACCGTAGATCCGGGCTCCCAAATCCAGGATGTTGAGAGATGCGCGCCTAATTACGGACCCCCCCCCTTCTTTAAAGGTAGAATTGCGAGGGGGCTCCAGAATCCAACCTTGACCGTAGATCTGGGAGCGCAAATTCTGGCCACCCAGATCTTCCTTCCACTTAACCAAATATGGATTTGCGCTCCAACCTAGGGTAAGTGGGTTTTTTACCCCACTTCTTCGCATTTTTCCACCCAAAGGGGCCTATCTTTTAGGAAAACACCCCCTTTACAAGAAATATTGCTAGCAGTGATAATATATAATGTTAGCACATACAATAGCATAATCCATTAACATTCATAAAAAATAGGCCCTTGGAATAATAATTCAAATATTTGCAAGACATCAAGTAGATGAGAAAAGAGAAAAACATAAGTGTATAAGTGACAAAATTCTGTGTCTGCACGTTTCAGAACCGAGAAACTAAGTCCCTTCCAGCTGGGCCTCCACCACTTCAATCCTCCACCAAAGGCAAGCTCATATAAGAGAGGAAATGAGGTTCTCAATCAAAGAGGGAAGATCTTTAGGGTTGAACAATGTGTTCAAACTTTAAAGGATAAAGGGATGCAAACTCAATGTGAAGTGAAAATTTCTCCAGAGTATATTTGCTCTCAAAATTTGAATTCTCTCCTCCTCCACAGTTTGGATATGGCCCAATTTATAGCCTTCAAATGGAGTTGAAGGGCCAAGTCAGAATGTTTCTAGTATATGGAAGGTCAAATATCATGGGTCTCGTGACGTGACATGGAAACCCGACACAATTTTTAATTTTTGGCACCAAACTCGATGTATGCATGTTGTAGTGGTGCAACCTGCGTATACGCATGTTGTCTAACTTGTAGGGCATGTATATGTGGAAAGATATGATTTTTTGGCTCTGGTAAGTGAAAAAGGGGACTTCAAGTCTGCATAGGGAAATGGAAAGCCCCTCTGAGAAAGTTGCATGGGGTGAGGAAAAAATTTCTATAACACATATATTATTATATGATGTTTTGTAGTTGCTACACCCATAAAACAGACCCTCTACATCAATAGATGCATCAATTTTGGTTTCCACCACTTATGAAAAAGTAGAGGCAGTATGTTAATTTTGTTCACTACATACACAGGTGTGTGTCACCTTTGATAAATTCACTATAGTGATTTTTTTATTCTCTGGCATCCTCAAATATAATTTTCTTGTGTTTCTATAGGTTGCAGTACCATATGATGATCAACCATGTCCACCGGGGATGGAAAATTCACCACCTTCACAGGTATCATGTGTTGAGTTAAATCTTGTTTAAATATGAAATTTGTTGTATTTTTTTAGTTGAATTTTACATAAAATTATTATAAATATGTAAGAAAGTTTCTTCATCTACTATTGGGTCATCTGTACCACCATTGTTTCCTTCACCACCACTACCTACATTCCACCCATCATTTTTTCCTAGCTACAAGGCTAGTCTATTCCTTGGACACCCTACCCCATCTCTTAGGATACCTCTTTCCTGTTGAAGTATTTTAACATCCCTCGTACAACCCGTGAGGTTTTATCATCGCTCACCCCCACCATATTTCATATCCCATCCATCTGAAGTGGTTGCACCTGTAGGCCACCCACCCCCATGAACTTTTTCATTGCATCCGTCCATAGTGGATGCACCCGTATGCCATCCACCCCCCCCCCACACAACCTTTTCCATCTCATCCATCAACAATGAATGCACCCCTACAGCACCCACCCCCACCACCTTTTCCATTTGATACATCCACGGTGGCTACACCCATAGGTGACCCACCAATTGTCTCTATTTCATACCAGACTATGTCATGCACTAAGGTTTCCATAGTAGATGTTTCCTTGGATCAGGTTGTATATCCAAGCGCTCCACTTGCCAAAAAATCTCCATCATTTCCTGAGTTATTCACGTTGAGATCATTTGTTGATAATCAATTTTTATGTATCATGATTGGAATTGATTTTATGTTTTTTTTTTTTTAATTTCATGTTTTGATCCTTGTAACTATTGTAGGGTTGTAAACTGAGAGATTAATGTCACGGAGGAGGGTAACAGCCTCATGATTTTTAGTATCATTTTATCTTGAATTAAAAAATGTCATTTTTTAAGTTTGTTAATTCATTGTGGAAAAAAACTTGTAAGAATGTTGTTTCTTTGTCTAGTCTTTGGAGTGACGAACCATGCCTAGGTGCAAAACCACTTGAGGCGATTCTTAGAGTAAGAGAAGAAATATTGATTTTTGAGATGATCCTGATATTTGCGAGGGTGGAAGTGGTCAATGCATGACTAATGATTTCCATTTTGTAACTAGGGCACCATATGGAACTTTTCCATGTTTGGGCATTTTCCATCGTTTTGTATATTGAGCATGATGTGCCATTTTGTAAAAAATGTATAGTTGAGACAATGTTGAACACACACACACACACACACACACACACACACACACACGGATATTCCATGGCACAATTTTTATGAATTACATAGTTTGTTTATTTGATATTGTTGAATGTAGGGTCCTTAACTAGATGAGGATGTTAAAAAATATAACCACATAAAATTTCAACAAATTTTCATCAAAATGTTGTCAATATAATTGATAAGGCTTATAAATAAAAATTATTTGTGCATTTAAGGAAACAATTAATTCAATTCCTTACATATGACTTTGAGAAGAGTTGAGGTGTCACAATTAAGTGTGTGTGTGTGTGTGTGTGTCCTTGGAAACAACTCCCCAGGAAACTCCCATGCACTTCCCCCAATTTCAAGCATGGTACCCAGTGTAAATTGGGAAGCGTAGACCTGGTTCATTTTACCCCATGGGAATTGAATCAGGGATCTCCACGACATGTCAAATTAGCAACGATGTCTTGGAAACAATGGCATTGACCAATTAAGCTAACCATCATAATAAATCCTAATATATGCTTTCCCACATTCATGGATGGAATCCCTAGTAAACCTACTATCATATACTAGTGCACCTCACCCAAGAGGATTCAAACAGGGTTCCTGCTAGCATATAACATGTGGATCTTTTTTTGCTAGTTACAATCATGTGGAATCCGTGGCATAAAAACCATTGATATTATCAATCCTTCTTGCTCCCTTATTATATCACTCAAAACACTCAGATCAATATCTTGTAAAATTCAAGGTTAATGATATCAAACTTATAAGCTATATGCACATCCCCAAATTATCAATATCATATGATACAAATGAAACATAGATATAAGTCACACTTACTACAAGGGTTATGGGATAACTTGAAGAACTTGTGAAGATTTCAAAGAAAATGTTGAGGGCTAAAATTTTCCATTTGGTTATTTTCCACTTAATATATTAAAGAAAAAAACTATTCACCAATTTCCATTTTCTCCAAAAGTGTTTCGACCAAATTTCTATAGGAAAACATTATTTTATTTAAAAAATAGATAATTTAGAAAAAAAACTGTGTAAAATCCATAAAAGTTTTAATATTTATACCAAAATAACATGAAACATTTATAGTAGGCATTTTAAGAATTATTAAGATTTGTTAATGTTTCTACAATTATAACAGAGGCATGGATCCAAAAATTACCATGGTAGAGATGGAGTAAATTAGTGGACATTAATACAACTAATTTTATGTCATGTCTCAAGACCAAAGTTTTCATCATTCATAGGGTTTATTTTATAACACTCTAGCATTGATTTTTGGGGGCGGTTTTAGAGACATTACTATAAGAGTAAATGTTAATGCCAAAAACCTATTTCAACCATAACGTACTAATGGAAACCTATATGGACAAATTTGCATCTTAATATGGTCATAATAATGTTGAAAAGTACATACAAACAATTTTATTATAAATGATTTAAGAAAATAATATATTTTTCTTTTTTTCATTTTCTTATTAATCATGTCATGTTTCAAAACCATACTACATTGGGTTTTGTGACACCTAATTAACCTTGTCTTGTCTTGTCTTTCCTTTCCTTGCCTTTCCTTTCCATGTATTTCCATTCCATGTCTTTTCATGCCTTTCCTTACCACGTCTTTCCTTACCATGCCTTGCCATGTCTTTCCATCCCTTTCCTTGCCTTGCCTTGACATGCCTTGTCTTGCCATACCTTACCTTTCCTTTCCTTGCCTTGCCTTGTTTTGTCTTCCCTTGTCTTTCCATGCCTTGTCTTTCAATGTATTTCCTTTCCTTTCCTTACCTTTCCTTTCCTTTCCTTGCCTTGTCTTTCCTAGCCTTTTCATGCCTTGTCTTTCCTTGTGTTGCCTTGCCTTTGTTGAAATATTGTAACATCAAAGAGTATTCTATTTATTATTGAGTCATTATTAATTATATCAATCCACTTTTGTGGATTGGTCAAACCTTAATTATATTATGCTAATTAAGAATTCGGCCCCAAGCCTAATTAAAGTGGTTTTAACCACTAAGAAGAGAAGTCAGCCCTGCCCAGTGAAGAGACACCTTTCCAACACCTACTAGCTAGTATAAATAAAGGAGGCCAACGCCTCATTTGTTCACTCACTCATTCCACTCAACAAGTGCGCAAGTTTGGTAGCTGCAGTTGGGAGAAGAAGGAAGAGAGAGACACATTTCTTAGTGTTGGATATTCTTTAGTGTTTTGGTTTATTGTCTTGGCATTGTATTGGCTATTTATATTAAGGAATTTTTTGTTGGGTTTTCTCCCCTGTGAGGGTTTCCCAGGATAATTTTTTTGTATTTTGTGATTGTGTTTCTCTCAATGATCCTAACTATGTTATTGTTATCTAGTAAATTGAAAAGAAACCTAATAATAGCTCAAAACTTAACATGATATCAGAGCTACGCTGAAACTGGATAAGCAAAAACGTCATTGCTGTCATACAAGAAAATTAGGGCTTTTTATTGAAGAGAAATTTCAACCTAATACTCATCAAGGAAGTGTTCCATATCCTAGTGAACTATTTGGCAGCCTCAACCCACTTTTCTAGTGGACATAACTCTTGGAAAGTGAAACCATAGTTTTCACTGGTACCAAAAAACCAGAAAACCAGGAAACCAGAACCAGTACCAGAAGTATCAGTCCATATTTTTGCAGGACCATAATGAAGGGGTAAAATTTGTATTTTTTGAAATTTGACTGCACCAGGCTACTCGCCTCAGCCAAGCGCACCTCCTGGTAAGTTCAGATTTAATTTATGAGCACTTTCATTTTTTGGTCATTCTCCTAGCTACAAGTTAAGATGTATGTAAACACCAAGCTTGTTGACAAGCTAGAAGGTGTGGATAACTTCTGTGCTTGGAAGTATAGGATAAGAATCATTCATGAAGAGAATTACCTAGCAAGGTTCATTAAGGAAGATGTACCAGAACCTACCGATGCTACAACTAAAGAAAAACACCAGAAGGACATGGTTAGGGCCAAAAGAATAATTGCAGACTCTATTAAATATCACTTTATCCCTCAAGTGGCTTCAAAGAAAACTCCAAAAGAAATGTTTTATGCCCTAACAAGGATGTATGAATGAAATAATATCAACCAGAAGATGAACCTAAGAAACCAACTCAAGAATACAAATATGGARAAAGGAGAAACCGTACATGACTACTTCTCTAGGGTTTCTCAATTTAAGCAACAAATAGAAGMAATTGGAGATACCMTATATGAATATGAAATCATAATGAMAACTCTTAATGGTCTCACAAGACCTTGGGATGTGTTCATCCAAACTATTTGTGCCAGAAAGGAGAAACTACATTTTGRCAGTCTTTGGGAAGAATGTGTTCAAGAAGAAGCAAGAGTAGCTAACCGAGAAGAAGTACTATCAAGAGAAAGATCAAGCCCTTGCTGCTCATGCTAAAGGAGGAAAGAAGAGGTCTCACTTCTAGAAGCAAGAGTAGTTAACCGAGAAGAAGTACTATCAAGAGATAAAGATCAAGCCCTAGCTGCTCATGCTAAAGGAGGAAAGAAGAGGTCTCACTTCTAGAAGGAAACCCATCAACATAAGGAATATCACCCTCCAAAGAGATTCCATAAGTTTCAGAAAAGTCAAATAAGAGAAAGATATTTCTCCTCTTATCAATGCTACCATTGTGATAAGATGGGACATATTGCTAATAATTGTCCAGCTATAAGAGAAGAATACAAGAAGAGAAACAAAAGGCACCATGCACATGCAGTTGCAGATGACAATCCACCCATGAAGATGATTAAAGAATAAATTGAATGCCATGTCTTAATATATTTCCTCTCAGGATCAATATCACATGGAGATGATACTTGGCTCATAGATAGTGGTGCCTCTAAGCACATGACAATTCAGAGGGAAATTCTCTCTAGCCTTACTGAAAAGAACCTTCCCCAGAAAGTTACACTTGGAGATGATTACTAGTACCCTATCAAAGGAGTAGGAGAGTCCAATTACAAACTTGATTAAGGGACTCCAATGAAGATGAAGGATGTACTATATGTACCAGGTTTTACAAAGAACTTGCTTTCTATCTTAGCTTTAGATAAGAAAATCTTTAGGGTTGCATTCATAGATGGGGAAGTCTGCATGTGGCCTAAAGGAAAAACCATAGAAGATGCAATTGTTATTGGAACATAAGAAGGTTGCCTGTATAAATTAAAAGGTCACTCAGAAGTAGCCTTGATACACTCTAATGAGATTCCATGTGAACTTTGGCATAGAAGACTAGCTCACATCAACTACAAAGCATTACCATATGTCAGCAAGGCAGTTACAGGTTTACCAGAATTCAAGGTTGACCATGTAGGTGTGTGCAATGGATGTGCACAAGGAAATAACATCAAGAACCCTTTCCCGAAGAGCGACAATAAAGAAGAAGGAGTCTTAGAGCTCACCCACTCAGATGTATGTGGCCCAATGCCATCAAAATCCATTAGTGGGTATTTATACTATGTATGATTTATTGATGACTATTCTCACAAGACTTGGTTGTACTTCTTAAAGTCAAAATATGAAGTGTTTGGAAAATTAAAGGAATTCAAAGCCTTGATAGAGAATCTCTCTGAAATAAATATCAATACACTTAGGTTAGATAATGGAGGAGAATACACCTCAAAAGAGTCTGTAAATTTTTGTAAATATGTCGGGATTAAGAGGGAGCTCACCACTCCTTATAATCCTCAACAAAATGGTGTACGAGAAAGGAAGAACATAACTATAATGGAAGTTGTGAAGACTATGATCCATGATCAAGATATTCCAATGCACTTATGGGAAAAAGAAGAAAGGACAACATTGTATGTACAAAACAAATTATCCCATAATGCACTAGGGTTCAAAACGCCCGAAGAGATGTTCTCCAGAAAGAATCCAGAAGTAAGCCATCTCAAAATATTTGGTTGTCCAGTATTTGTACACATTCCAAAAGAGAAGAAAACCAAGTTGGACCCTTCAGGAAACAAGGGAGTATTTGTTGGATACTGTGAGGTATCCAAGGCCTTCAGAATTTATATATTAGGTTACCATCACATTGACATCAACAGAGATGTAACCTTTGATGAAGTTTCATCACTCAAGAAATCAAGGAGATGCCAGCTTGAAGAAGTATATGAAGAAGAACCTGTAGCTCCCAGAGTTGCACAACCAGTGAGGGAAGTCACAGTCTCCCCCGATGATGAGATTCATGAAGATAATGATATGATAGAATCTCAAGAACCTCCCCAGATGANTTTATATATTAGGTTACCATCACATTGAGATCAATAGAGATGTAACCTTTGATGAAGTTTCATCACTCAAGAAATCAAGGAGATGCCAGCTTGAAGAAGTATATGAAGAAGAACCTGTAGCTCCCAGAGTTGCACAACCAGTGAGGGAAGTCACAGTCTCCCCCGATGATGAGATTCTTGAAGATAATGATATGATAGAATCTCAAGAACCTCTTCAGATGATGATCTCCCACAAGATAAATCCAACTTGGGCAAGGGGACTTATTCAAGATGGAGAGAAGTATGGTGCCCCGGAAGGAACCATGAGAAAAGTTAAGAAACCTAAGCCATTCTCTAGTTATATTGTTTTGATGTGTGATATATTAGAGAAGGAGCATACTTTCTTTGAAGAAGTCATTTAGAAGAAAGAATGGGAAGATGCCATGATAGAAGAATACCAATCCATTATAAAGAATGATTTATGGGAAATAGTTCCCAGATCAAAGAGAAAGGATGTGGTATCTTCCAAATGGATATACAAGCTAAAACATGTTGATGATGGAAGTATTGAGAAATATAAAGCAAGGTTTGTATCTCGTGTATTTTCTCAAAAGGACGGCATTGATTATGAAGAGACTTTGCTCATGTAGCCAGATATACTTCTATCAGAACCATCATAACCCTTGAAGCTAAGATGAAATGGAAGTTACACCAGATGGATGTGAAAACAACCTTCTTGAATGGTGTCATTGAAGAAGAAGTGTATATAGAACAACCTCAAGGGTTTTAAGTTGAAGACATGAAGACTCATGTCTGCAAGTTGAAGAAGGCTTTGTATGGATTGAAGCAATCTCCTAGAGCTTGGTATGGAAGAATCGACAGTTTCCTGACGATCTTGGGATTTACCAAGAGTAAAGATGATTCTAACCTTTACTTCAAGGTTATGAATGATGAGCCTGTTATATTGATGTTGTATGTGGATGAATTATTTTTAATTGGAGAAGAAAATCTCATCACTGAGTGTAAGAAGAATCTCGCTGCAGAATTTGAGATGAAATACCTAGGCCTAATGCACTATTTATTAGGCCTTGAGTTTTGGCAGATCCTAGAGAATATATTTCTTAAATAAGGGAAGTATGCAGTTGAAATACTGAAGAGGTTTGATATGTTGGAGTGTAAATCCATGAATACACCCATGGAAACAAAGTTGAAGCTCCTGGTTGATACTTCGTCAGAATTGGTTGATGTTATGCTACATTGTACACATAGATAATTGGATCATTGATGTATCTGACAAACACCAGGCCGAATATATGTTTTTTTGTTAACACCTTGAGTTAGTATCTGGTAGAGCCTAGACGTGTTCACCTTGTTGCTGCAAAACATGTGATGAGATGCCTTAAGGGTATGTTGGAATTTGGTCTTTGCTACAATGGAGATCAATGCTTCAAACTGATTGGTTATACTGATTCAGATTGGGCTAGAAGTGTTTCTGACAGAAAGAGCACTTCAGAATGTTGTTTTAGTCTAGGGTTAGCCATGACTTCATGGCAGAGTAGGAAGAAATCTAGCATTTCTCTCAACACAACAGAAGCAGAATACATTGCTTCATGTTCCTCTAGTTGTGAAGTCATATGTCTACGTAAGTTGTTGACAAGTCTATTTGATCTGGAGATGGAAGCAACCATGATTCTATTTGATAACCAAAGATGCATAAAGATGATAGAGAACCATGTGTTCCATGACAAGTCAAAGCATATAGGAATCTG
>JASDQU010884955.1:2174-13497 GCA_032191745.1 Picea mariana
AATGAAGAATTTAAAGGAAGCAATGTTGGTAATAATGATTTTCCTCCAAGTGAGGATTTTCAAGGTATCGATGAGGATAATGAAAATTTTCCTCCAAGTGAGGATTTTCAAGCCAGTAATGTGGATGATGAAGAATATCTCTCAAGTGGGGATTTTCAAAGTAGTGAAGATGATTACGCCATTGGTGGACACTCTTTCCCGAGTGATAAATTGAAAGGCAACAATGTTGATGATTTTGATTTTCCTCCAAGTGAGGATTTTCAAGATATTGATGAAGATTTTCAAGGCATTAAGCAGAATGGTGAAAGTTTTCACTCAAGTGGAGATTTTGAAAGCAATGAAGATGATTATGTCAATGGTGGACACAATGTTGATGATGATTTTCCTCCAAATGAGAGTTTTCAAGGTACCAATGATGATGATGGAAAATTTTCTCCAAGTGAGAATCTTAATGGCATTGACAATCTTATGGGTGATGATAATTTTCCTTCAAGTGAATATATTCATGGAAGATCCAATGACATTGGTGAGGATGGTAATCATGTTTCTAGTGATTTTGATATCCCTCTCTTGAACGAGATTATCATTGAAGATAATGGACCTAGGAATGAAGATAATATTCTCAATCATTCAGCTACAACAAATCAAGGTGATCGATATTCTCTAGTTCAGTCTCCTGACAATGTTTTGCTTGATATTCCTTATGGTAATAAGGAAAATCCTTCTAATGAGGATGATAAAATAGTGGAGACATTGCAAATAAACATAGTGTCTAGGACCAGGACTAGACCTTTTTATATCAATCCAAATCATTCTAGTTATACAAGGTCTAAGAAAGAATTTCTCACTAAATCAATTTCCATAAGTGAATTGATTTCAAGTGAGTGTTTTCAAAAGAATTGTTTGAAAAACATGGACTACATGTATGCCTTGAATAAAATGAAGACATAATCGTCAATGAATAAGAGCATGCAAAATTCATATTTGATGGGGTGCATGATATCCACCAATACAGGATATGATTATCGCATTGGGAATATTTTACTTTGTAGAAAGGCTTTCAAAAACAATCACTCAATTGGTAATCTACGTCTATCAAGAATCCAGACAAGGTTGGAAAAATATCCTTCATTTTATTCAGAGGTACATCATGGACGAGACACTGGGCCATTGGAAAACACTACATTATCATGGATGCATGATTTTTTTTCCAAACATGGAGAGTGTATGCCAGATAGAGACACAATACATATTCCATATAATTTCTCGAGGGAAATCTACAACTTGTACAAAGGATATGTTGAAGGTGTTGAAGGAAATGGTAATTTTATTGCATATGCACATTTTACAAGAATATGGAAGAAACAATTCAACAATGTATGTATTCCTAAGAAGTCAATGATGGGGATTTGTAGTATATGTGCTACTCTTAAATCAATAAGAGATAAATCCGAAGGGGTAGAAAGAGGTATCTATTTGTTATTTTGTTTTGTTTTTTAAAATTGAATAATTATCAACTATGAAAACATATGATCAATATTTTCATTTTATGTCATGTGTAGACTCCATAGTCAAAGCACTTCAAGAACATCAGAATCAACAATCAAGTGAAAGGAAAAAGTTGTGCAAACATCGAAAGAAGTGTTATGATGCTCCAAACAAATATTTAGGTATGATAATTGATGGCATGGACCAAAAGAAAACACTTCTACCACATTTTGTTCGTACACCCAAAAAATTACAGGAAGAGAATTTCATTCAGTTTCACTTGGTTGGTTGTATGGTTTTCAATGAAAAAATGTGTACAAGGGTTTACTTCATAGCTCCAAATGTTCATAATGATGCAAATATAACCATCACGATAATTCATCATGTTCTCACTCACTAGTCTGGAAATCTTCCTCGAGTTTTCTATCTATAGTTAGACAACACTAGCTCTGAAAATAAAAATCAAATTGTATTTGGATATTTAAGCATGCTTGTTGAAATGGGAATCTTTCAAAAGGTGAAAGTTGGTTTCCTTCTTGTTTTGACACACTCATGATCATATTGATCAAATGTTCAATCGTTTTTCAATAACATTGAAGAGGAAAAATGTTGGAAGCATATCATCATTGATTGAATGTATTAAGAAAGCATACATTCCAGAGCTTGTTTTTCATATATTAGAATAAACTGTTGACATGCGAATATTTATTCATGGATCGCATCGTGAAGAAAAATGTATTGAGCAGCTTAATGACATTAACTTCCAACATCAATTTTGTTTAAAAAAAAATCGATGGGAAAACACTTATATGGGAAAAGCAGTATTCAACTACTACAGAATGGGGGCCTTCATCAGGTTTAGTATTTTTGAAGTTCATTCCAGATCATCCAATATTTGCATCAAAGTTATTATTTTTATAATCAGTTGCTTAAATCCATAATGCACGGAGGCATAATAGAGATGTAGATTATTCTGAATGCCTGGAAGAAATAAAAAAAGTACATTAAGGATACATATGAGTACTTTGATGTTGTTGATTCTATTTAGTGGGAGTCTTTTTTCAATAGTCAAAGTGACATAATTTCAAGCTCAACAAATGAAGATACAATGTTGAAGGCTCCATTTCATTGGCCACAAAATATGCCTAATGAATCTGAAGAAACAAGCATTGTTGAAGTTCAACAAGAATCTCAAGGTGCTATTGAGTTTACACAAGAAAATGAAAGAGAAATGTGTATTGGTTCGTGAAGGTCACGTGCACAACGTAAAGCCATGGAAAACCTTTACAGGGGTTCAATACAAGATATTAAGGAGGGTAGCATGATTGCAATTTTAGCGACTGAAGATCCACGTGGTTATCCATTCTGGATTGGAAAAGTTATAAAAATTGAGAAATAAAATGATGATATTATAGCGATTGAAGTGCATTGATATGCAACAAGTACACACTCATTCAATGGTGTGTACAAGCCAGAGATGGTGGTTGAGAAACATGTCAATATAAAGAAAAAAATAAAGNAAAACTACATGATGTTGACATACTTGTCTATGACTTCAATTTAACAAAGTGAGGAACTCTTCGCTCCAAGACAACAGAGATTATCAAGAGGTTATTGCCACAAGAAATAAATGCAACATGGGAGTATGTTGACCCTAGTCGTAGATCTAAAAAACATTTGACATTTGAAATGTTGGGCATGCATGTAGACTTAGATGGTGCATTCATCGACAATAGAGAAGATTGTGGATCATCTACATCTTCATCCAATCATTCATCTAAAGACAATGTAGACTCTAATGGTATTTCAGAAACCATGAGTCAATCTGAATAAGTGTATGAAACATTTTATGTATTTTTTATCCATATGATGTTTGTATGGTAACTAGAAATGAGCATTGAACTTACATATGATCTTACATAAAGTTATGAATCTTTTTTTATGTTTTATGAATTATATGTTTTGATTATGGATAATATAATAAAATTTCTTAGCTCATATGTTTTGAATATGGACAATATAACAATACTTTTAAGAAATAATTTATGTTTCATTCAATGTAACTCGTATTTACTTTTTTTAATTAAAAGTAAAAAAATTATTAAAAAGTGACGTTGAATTTTTAAAGTATATTGTGATATTTCCATGGCATTATGTATTACCTTGTGCTTTGAGTGATAGTAAGATTAAAAAGTAAACATTTAAGGATTGATTTTGTGATTTTTATTACAGTAATGATGAGTTTTTTTACCACTTTATAAAAATGCGTCATTTTCATACCCCAATTTTAGAATGGGTGCCACCGGTAGCAGTGCTTTTCAATTTGATGGTTGATTTTGAGGCTTTGGTTTTAATGGTACCAAGTGTTAAATATACGATTTCAAATTATCTAAAATTTTAACGTTTTGAAAAGAAAATAAAATTCAAAAACATCTTTTTTTTAGGTGTTGATTTTAAAGTTTTTCTGAGCCACTTTATGAGTTTTGAAGGCCATGTTTGAAAAATATTGTAATTTTGATCCCGTTTAAAAAATGGTGCTACCGGTAGCACCACCTTTTGATTTGGGGGTTGATTTTGATGTTTTTTATGCAAAAATATGGGTTTTTAGGCCAAAGTTCTCGTTTTGAGGTCACAATTTTCATTAAGTCGGTAACTTTGTTTAGAGCATTATGTACTTCTTTGTCCTTTGGATCAGTGGGGATTCCGGTAGCGTTCTCAACAATACCCCATACCTTACTTTATTGAAGAGCATTCCTCATCTGGTACTTCCACTGTGTTATCCCCATTTTGTGGGATAACTAAAGAGATGATGTCTCGAGGCCCTTAGGTTGCAGATATGTAGTGTCAAGAAACCACATGACTAGCAGTGTCCACTTGCACATACGGAAGCCTACTCTATCACCACATTTTGGATCCAATGTCAGTGCATCCACCACACCAACTAGCTTCTGGAAGGCAGATGGGTCTTGCTCCATGCAATACAAGTCAGGTATTGTGGCAGGTAATCACCTTAACATTTGAGGCATTTAAACATGTTGTATTTAAGATGTTTTTGATTTAATAGAACGTATGCTTGGACATTATGCTCTTGACCCTGTTTCACCATGGTGAATGTCATAAATTTCCTAGTAAGTGGCCAAACTTTGGGGAAGGTTTGTGACTAGGGGTCCCTTAAGAGCTTATCGTACCATTCTCAACCATAATTACCACCTTCCGCTCATTACATTCCCATCATATTGTCTTCTTCTAGGCCCTTTGACTTTAGTGACCCAAGAAGGGCATGTACCTCATTTCATGGGAAGAAGAGGTTGAAAGCCCAGAGGGATTGTTGTTGGCTAAAAGTATAAAAGCCTAAATATAGACCTTCTAGATACTTCGCCCAGGGATCCTCGAGAAAAGCGATGAAACGCTTCTCTATAAGAAATGGGGAACCTACCAAAAAAAATGATAGTGAATGCTTAAGGACTTAGCTGGAGGATGAAAGGTCTCATCACGAGCCGACCTATCATGATCATGGGTATTTAGTGGTATGACATTATCATCATCTGGTCACCAAGTCAAGGTAGTGGTTCTCAGTGACACCACTGATAAAAAGGGGCTCTCATCACGAGTCAGCCTTCTCATTTCTGTGAGGTATTTGTGAATGACACTGTAGTTATCTGGATACCAAGTCAGGGCAATGGCCTTCAACTTGTTCCTTTAAACATGAAAGAAATATAAAGAGAAAGGAAGAACTAAGAAGAAAGAACAGCAAGAAGATGGGCTTGGAAAAAGTGCATCGCAAACGAATGTGCCACACACCCTCTACAAAGGCACCCATAAATGAGACAATATTAGCCCTTGTATGTCATGAAACTCATTGATCTATGAAGTATAAACCCCTTCCACCTCATCATCCACTACATGACCTTGAAAGGCCATCCTTGGAAGCATCCCCTACTTGAGGGTTTTGGTCTACCCAATAGGACTTTTATGACACCCCTCCCATACTTAAACTTGGTCAATTGTATAGGGTCTTTGAGCATTTGTTGAATTTGATGAGGTAGTTTTGATGCACATGCTTAGATGCCTTGTTTATTAGATTGGTTTACACTTGTCATGATATCTTTGACTTGAGATCTTTGGAGGGTGTACCCTTTTTTTTTGCAGGACCTTGCTTGGTGCCAGTTTTGGAAGAACAAGCCTAGCTTGGGCTTCCATGAGGCAAAAATCCCACAGGTTGGATGTTGTAGGCCCGCACACCATATCGCAGAGACATGCTTTTGGAGGCTTACATGGCATCATGGAAGATCTTACCAGCCCCTATTACCCAAATGAGTTGCCTAGGAGAGGCATAACGTCACTTTTTGAGGCTTAACGTCATGTTTGAGGGGGTTTGGTGGTCATGGAGTTATTGCACATAGACACTTGGCAAGATTTGACTAGAGGAGACATGGATTGACTCTAGCACATGAAGAGGAGGCTCAAGGAGCCCCAATGACCTCTTTCTTCTTCTCCAATGACTTGGAAATGTGTCAAAACATCCCCTTAAGGGATGACATCATCTTACTATTGGGGTTTCTAATGTATTGAAGTGAAAAATAAATATTATTATTTGGTTCAAGGGGTAAGATAAGAGTTGTTGACCCGTTATCTTATGTTTTACCCTTGCTAAGTGGACAAATTATGTTTTAATACTTTTGTATAAATATAGATCATGTTAATATCATTTCATAATATAACTCTCCCATTTGGATAAGTACTTGGCGGAAATTTTGCTACCCCTGGAGATTTCTCTCTCTCTATTGCATTTTGTCATGGTATACATTGCTATTGGTGGAAGGAAGTGGTGTGTTACCTCCTGTGGAGCATTTCTCTTGCATATTGGTGGATAATTCTTGGTAAAGCAGGAGTTTATCTTGTTGATTCTTACTCTAGTCGAAGGGTTTCATCTTGTTATTGTCCTTTTTTTTTAGTTGCAAGGTTAACTAGTTGAAATTCTTGGAGAGTATAAGTGCATACAACCCCACTAAGTTCATCATTTTTGTCTTGGAAATAATTTGTTCCTTAAGGAAGTGTTAGGAGAAGTAAAGGGGATTACACCTTTCTAGCACTTTCCTAGTTAGCTTTACTTGGCTTGGGGAGTAAGAGGGTTTACACCCCCAAAGAAATAGTATAGTTAACTCACTCTTTGACTCCATAACCCAATAGTCAAGGCACTAATCATTTACTTTTTTGCATTGGAGAAATAAAATAGTGCATTGGGAAATGTGATTTTTCGTCATTTCAACTTTTTGCAATTTGGGTTTTGTTTCTTGTGCTTAGAGCATCTCTTAGCCACTAGGGCGTCCCCTCTAAAGGGGTATTGCTTCTTCTTGTTATAAACTTTCATCTTCAACCATTAGGGCTGCAGAAACCCTAACCTTCTTTCACTCATAACTTGTTTTTCAACCGTCAAAATTAGCTAAGAGTTTGTCACTTTTATCTACTTGGTCTAACGCAAATTTTGGGTGGATTCTTTGTGAGTTTTGGTGATTGAATTTACTGTTGTAACAAGAAGTTTGCTATAGCCATAAGGCTGCAAAATATTTCTGCAAAACATCTTTTATTACAACCTTCTTTCATTGCTAAAGTCTAATGCTATCTTACTTGGGTTGATCTAGATATTTCTAGTTTGTCTCTTGCAGTGCTTTCAAATAAACTTTTAGCAACTTATTTTGCAATATTCATTATCATTTTTATTGTTGATATATATTGTTACTAACTGTTGCAATTAGGGACAATAAACTTAACTTGCTTGTCCATCATATACTTGGGCTTGTATCGTTGTTTTCCTTGTGCCTCGAGTAAGTACAATCAACATTTGCAAGGTCTACTACTTTTTGGCAACTTTTGGCTACCATCAAAACCTTACTCAAGCCCTTCTTCACACATAGAAAATTGACTTATAGGGGATTCCATTCATACATCTCATTACCCCCTAGGGTCATCGGGATTCCCCCCTTGAGGTGATTCTATCATCTCTAAAGTGACGGGAATACCTACCTAATGTGACAGTGAGTAGGTGCTCTCAAAGTTGTCGCCATTTGGTGGTTGGATCGGGCTTTGCCCAACCTACAACTTGTGCAATAACACATTGTGCATAGCTAGAAGCACCATCTAACCTATCTTCATATCTCAAATTTGTAGCCATCTTGCTACACAATTGTTTCCTCCCTACAACTCTTCTTAACTCAACACTTTTGAGTAGATCCGCTCCTAGGTTCCCTTGGAATCTAGTCAGTCTCAACCAGCTCCCTCTTAGACTACACAACCACCCCCCCTCTCCCTTTTTACCCACCCTTCTTCCTTTGCTTGATAAGGTCGTACACTTTACAACATTCTTCCACCCTTCTTCCTTTGCTTGATAAGGTCGTACACTTTACGACATTCTTCCACAAGGTCCAGTTTTTTACCAATCTACTGAAGAAAATCTGAATCGACTTACTTAAGGTTTTCTGGCAACTAGGCCGAAATTCCTTTCTCTATCACTTAAGCACAAAAACTTAACAAATCTTTTGGGGTTGCCAGAGATTCAGCTCTAATACCATGTAAAACAATTATAGCATAAATTCATAGGTAAACACAGTAAGTTTCATATCTAATTAACTCGCTGAAAACACACACTTTATGCAATAACCATTAACAGTAAAATATTTGGAGAAGCTACACAAAAGATATCAACATAAATATCTGAAAAGCCTGCTCCTCCGGGGAAAACATTATTAGTTTTCTCTTAGCCAAGGATACATACAGAAAACACCACAATGATGCTGCTTTGGGAGCCCGTACCAGTTGTACGATTTCTTACAGTCGCTAGTCCTTTGTTGGGCGGTCGTACAGTTATACGGTACCCATGTTATAGCTTGAGCTCTTTTTTTTCTTCCTTGTTAGGCTATTACAGAGCTTATCAACTACTGTAAACACACATACAATACCCTTTTGACCCTACTCGATCAATCTATACCAGTCGTACGATCTCCTTAATACTTAGTACGATTTATGGGTAAGTTGTCTTCTACCTTGCAACTCGTATCTTCTCTTTCTTCTATTGATCTCTTGCATTGGGAGAGTCTATGGACCCTTACTCTCCCTCTTCCCTTTACTCACACGACCCGGCGTGGTCTTCTCTTGGCCCTACTAGACCCTCCTTAACTAGTTCGACTCAACCAGATGCCATAACTCTCTTAGAAGAGCCACTCTCCCTCATATGGTTGTCTTCACTTGAGATAATAAGAAATGGGACTCTCTTGGTCTTTTAAGAACCCTAGTCATTCTCTCATTCAATCCTGGCCCTTAGATCTTCACCTCAAGATCTAGATCTGATGGTGGGGACTTAATCAAGCATTAAGACAACTTAAGTCACATCCAACAGTTGTGACTTAATTTCATGTTGACTTTAGTGATCCCCACCATTACTAAGTTGTCTAGACATCATGGGGACCCCTTCCACACTACTAGACACCCATAGTGTCGAAGTATATGCCCGAGCTACATACTCTAACAAGATATGCACTAGATCTAACGTACTTGGAAATCTCAATCAAAGACCCTAATCTGATACCCATGGATAAATTACTTATTATATCAAGAAAAGAAAGAACAAGCTGAAATTTAAACAAAAAATTCAGACCATAGAATAATTACACACTCGCTGAAAATTAACTAGAAATTAAACAACGGAAGCACATACAATAAAACATTTTCCCTTCAAATATCAACTTTTCATTAACATTATTCAAAGCTTACAAGGGCTCCAGTACTTATATCCTGATGATAAAATATTACAAAACTATAGCAAAACCCGGTTGTTCTGGTACACTGTACGACTTGTATGGCTTTGCAACTTGGCCATGTACCACTGAGTGAAAAAACCTCTTGCACCATGTCTTCTACAACAACCTGATCTTCCTCTGCTACAATAGCACCTTGTTGTAACGACGCCTTGCTGGGTCAATGAAACTGCAAATTGTTTCCTCTTTCCTCCTTTGAACTTGCAAACTATGTGAAAATCCGCTATCACTCCCTGTCTCACTTGAGTTTCTCCAACACTCATTTTTTTGTCTACTCCTTTCACTTTGTCTTTCTTTTATAACTTTGAGTTGATGACCAAGTGTCCATAACTCTAATCTCTCAATGAGAATAACGGTTGAGATTAAATCCAAACAGATGATGGAGATTATATCTAAATCATTAATGTAAATACTTTACATTTTATTAGACATTAATCAATTCAATATAAAAGTATGTTCGCTTTAATAATTATCATTAATTAAAGTGAATTGCAAAGATAAGACGGGGCCTTTTTGGATAACTTCCACATGTCTAACACTAGACTTGTGCGGAAGTTCATGTCTGATGCTACAAACATCAACAAAAACAGAGATGTTTAATCAATTTGAATAATTACATAGTTCTAGAAATATTAAATAAGGTATAGTTTCACGAAATTCTAGTAACAACCGACCCATCTTAAAGAATTCCAAATGTAGGAATAGCCTAAAAAGGAATAGAGTGAGAACACTTCCTGCTTTCAAATCATTACACAGATTTTTTAAAAGAAGCAACACCAAACTCCTGATCAAGATTAATTAGTCGCCCAACCTGATCCCAAAACACATGAAAGAACAAGTTTCAAACAATTAAAGTTCACAAATTATTTTGAAAAAACAAACATGTTTAATCAATTTGGATAATCACATAGTTCTAGAAATATCAAACAAGGTATGGTTTCACGAACTTCTAGTAACAACCCACGCATCTTAAAGAATTTCACCTGTAGGAATAGCCTAAAAAAGAATAGAGTGAGAGAACACTTCATGCTTTCAAATCATTACACAGATTTTAAAAGAAGCGACACCAAACTCCTGATGAAGATAAATTAGTTGCTCAACCTGATCCCAACCCATGGAGAATGCCTCAATCAGCGGGAATTTGAGGAAAGCACGATGTATCTGTGTGTGGGTGAGCAAAAGAAAAAGTTCTAAACAATGTTCCAAAACTTCTTGGCATTCACTGGTCCCATCTATAATTTTCAGATCTAAGAAAGAGATATCAGATTGAGAAAACCATAAATACATCAAAAATGTTTGCGCGATACAACAGCATCTAAGATGAATAAATTTAGTTATATTCATAATTTTCCTTTACAATATAATCCTCCAAAACCAATTCAACTTGCTATATGTCAATAGGCATTGCAGAGCTTAAACTTCATATAGTGCTCTTCCATAGACTAGATAGCCATTTTCCTGGCACCAAATTCTTAACTAAAATTATCTGGATTCCAAATGAAACAGTTTCAGCAGTGTGCACAATACTCGATGTTCACTGAAAATATGCATGCATCTCTGCACTAATTCTTGTTAACTGTAAATGCCATCATGCATCATGCTTCATGCCTCAAGGACAGTATGATGAAAAGCCAAATGCAAGAAAGATTTAATTATAAATAACAGCCTTCATTAAGAAAATGACCCTAAAGGTTGAGAACGGGTAACGGCAACCTTTGTACATCAACTAATGCGGGGAAGATATCTTTTAAAGGATATGTCTGATGGTGTAAAACAAGCAAAATTCAAAATTGTGAACATTCACTGTACAAGATACCAAAATTTTGCAACCTCAGTGCCCAATATCAACCCTCATGATAAATATCTCCAAGCATTTTGCATGTCTTGAAATATTACAATATACATATGTTAGTGTTGGTTAAATATACAACAAAATTGAAACCATCCAAGAAAAAAGACGAATCATTTTTGCCTTGATTTTTTTGACTTTGCATCTGCTGGGCATGTTACTATTTTGGAGGGTG
>JASDQU010884955.1:29593-42413 GCA_032191745.1 Picea mariana
AAAATATCTGTTGTTTGTCCCGCCGTCGAAACACACTGAACACTGATAATGTTCTTCTGTGCTATGTCCCGAACATAGTGATATTTCAACTCAATGTGTTTCAATCTGTCATGAAACACCGGATTCTCGGAGAGATTTATACAGCTCTGGATAACTTCTTGTGTTCTTGTGCATGGTTATTCTTCTTGTGATCTTGGTTATTGCAGCTACTGTATATTGTATTGCTGCATTGTTTATGGTTCAAGTTCATGCTAAATTGAAAAGAAACTATATGTGCTTGAGCTAAGCATTAAAAATTCAACACTAGCTGCAATTTTCGGTCAAGTATCTACTTGGAGGAGGCTTAAAGGCTTACCGTTTAAGCCAAGTGAGTTTGTTGTTTGCAAATTTATTTTTAGTGAGAGCTTTCTAGTACGTGATACTTTCTGCTCCCATATTTTGAATTTTGATTGATTATTTGATTAAAGATATTTGAATTTTGGAGGACTAACAGCTTGTTTAGGGATCATAAGATGTTGTTGTGATAGAAATGGACTACCATGATTGAGTGTTAAAAAGCCTTTATGGTAGGTTAGCATTCTTTTATAGTTAGATTTCTGCTAACATCAGTTATGGGAGTGYGTACCGCTAATGACCATCTGCAGACCAAATTATGGAAGGGCCTGCYGGCTGTAAATTGGTAGAAAACTGATCTGCTCGCTAAATTGCTTAAGAAATGGAGCCAGAATTGGCCAAAAAATATTTAAAAGTTGTATCCGGTTCTGTTTTGGGCCTTGGCTATGAAATCAGATATTAATTAATGTCAGCAACATTATTGACTTGCAGTATCTTTTGATTAGTTCCAAATATCTATGTACCAATGTTATCAGAACCAAAAACTGGACCAGACTGGTCAACCCCAAAAATTCGAAACCAGCCCAGACCGGAAAAAAACCAGACAAAAAAAATGGTCGACCAAAAACTACATAAAATATTCAAACTTTGAAAAAAAACATATATATTCATGTGCATCAATACGAATCCAAACCATTTATACACAAATATGCAAAGATTCTCATTTATATAGCAAGTAAGAGTGCATATAACCAAAATAGCACAGAGTGTAATACATATCTGAAGTTCTGAACAAAAATACATCAATAAAGAGGCTCTAAATGCCCTCTAGAGTCCAAAAATAAGCATAGTATATTGTATAATACTAGAATCTAGATACTACTAATCATCATAATCCTCATCGGAATCCTCATCCTCCTCATCCTCAACATGAATAGATTTGTACCTCCGGTTGTGGAAATGGGTTCAAGTCCATCCAAGAAAGGTCTTCATTGTCAAATGCTAGTGCCTGGGGTCTTTAAATAGGTTTGAGGGAGGGCCTAGGGTTAGTTGGTAGGCCCCCTCAACCTTAAATTCATTTTTTTGCCTAAAAAAACTTGAAATCCGGGCCAATAATTGTGTCGTACGTGTGTCGTACGGAACCGGCCGGTTCAATGTTTTTGGCCAGTTCCATACGGAACTGGTCAGTTCGGTACGGAACCGGCCAAAAAAGGTTTTGTACCGCTGGTCCGACCGTTTTTGCCTTGAAGGCCGGTTTGGCCGGCCGGTTTTGCCGGACCGGGCCAGTTCTGATAACACTGCTATTTACTACCAAGGAAGTTTATCAATGAAAACATCTTTTGGTTTTCCACCATGCATTATGAATCCTTTAGTGTATAAATGATTGCTTTAATTGGTTTTTGGTTTTCCACCATGCATTATGAATACTTCAGTGTATAAATGATTGCTTTAATTGGTTTAATCGCTTACCTCTGAGCTACTTRAATTAATYATTCATTTAATCTAAGTTACTCTTTCAGTTATGCTATACTCTGTATATGAAGGTCTAGTCTAAAGCTTTTGCACTGCTGACCTTTCAACTTACTTCAAATAAAAATTTAAAGCATAAACTTTTTTAATGAATGTTCATTTTAACTAGCTTCTACTTACATTATGGCTGTTTATAATGGCTTCTCATTGAGTTGAAGTGAATGCTGTTTCTGATAGAACACTACTTTAAATAACAAATGGTTGGAGGCCCAAATTCTACTGTAAATTAGCTTAATCCTCATATAAGGCTTTTGTCAAGCCAGACCCGGTAATCATTAAGGTGATCCAAGGCATGTCCTGGCAGATAAGTGGGTTACAAAGGAATGCTATCCACCTTCCAATGAACTTCGGGTGCTAACATAAATCAATAAGCACTTGATTGTTAATCTGATTTCATTTATTGTGCTTTAATACCAAGTTGATTGCTATGATAATTGATTTCAAGTTTAGTGTTCAACTGATTTTGATCTGATATGTACATCAAACTCGACTTTAGGAAATCCAATCATTGTTAGGAACCACTAGGCTTTAAGGGATTCTCCCTTTAATATTACCAGCAGATTGACACTCTATGAACAGATCGTAGCAGGGACGGGATTTGGTCACCCCAATAATCCCCCAAGTACAACAGGTTTTTGACAAAAATCAATGCCAATAGTACTAAAGTTTGAATAGAAAAGATTATAATTGAAACACATAGGTTAAATAAGAAAATTTCCATTGCATGCACACATCACAAGTTCATGTTTATGCATGTCTCTAAAAGAATCATTGCAAAGAAAACTTAAGCACAAATATACATGGACAATGAAAACCCATACATCAGGAATCAAAAATAAACATCCAAAATGAACATAGAATTTATTCTAAAATTAGGGATAATAACTTAAAAGTTAAAATATGGTTGTGAAATAAGGAGGTGATTTTCCAAAAATAAAGTAGAACTTGAGTAAAATAGACAACAAGAACAATATTCAAGAAGGCAAAACACATGCATCTCAACAAAACACACCTGATTTGTAAATTCCATACACAGTGTCAGAAACTGGCAATCATTTTGAATTATCAGATTGGCAGGTATGGGATATTTCTGATTCATCAGTCCCATCTTTAACAATCAAAAATGAATCATTTTGAATACTATAGCATTGTTTGAGACTTTTAGCACTAGCGCACCTACATCTGTCTCTATTTTGGTTCAAGTGAACATGACAATAAAATTTGTTCAGTTGGAACTTGGAACGTCTCCAAGCCACATCCAAATCTGAATTCCCATGGATGGTAAACTTTCGTACACTAAAGTTTGGAATGAATGCTCTATTTCTACTCTGTTTTCTCATCACTCGTCCTATATGAGGTCTTATCAAGATCCATACGCATGAACAAGATACTATGTAGGTACTGTTATCCCCAATATCTAGGGATAACTAGGAGATCATGTCTCGAGACCCACAGGTCCTAGACATGGAGTACCAAGAGCAGGATTGACCTGAGCATGGCCCTGGAGGGCCCATCTTTCTTCTTCTTCGCCAAATTTGTCCTGTCAGCAGCAGCAGCTTCCATCACCACCGGCTTGGATTTGCATCGGAGAGGACTCTTGCTCCATGAGGTAATTGGTCTGAGGTATAATGGTATGTGTCATGTTTGATCGTTATAANCTATGTAGGTACTAGGGACTATTCCGCAGCGGTGCTTGTCTAAAATGTTTATGCAGCATTCCTTTATACTTTAGGATGTGTTAACCCCTGGATTTTCTCCCTTGGGAATCCTGAGGGTTAAGAGCCAGCATAGTCTACTTTGGCTAGCATTCAGAGATTTTACCCAGATTGAGCACTTGTGTGCGTCAGAGGTTGGTTCCCATCGGAGACAGGTACAGGACTGGTTTATGGTTGTTTTTGTTTCAGAGATAGAGCTAGCACAGTTTCACATGGATTGGAGAGAGATTGCTAATTTTAGCAGGTGCCCTACCTTTGAGGAGACAGTGACCAGAGACTCATAAGACAGTTTTGAGCTAGGTTACCAGGATACGGATACGGATACGCCATATTTTTGAAAAACCAAGATCCGGATACGGCAGGGAAACGCCACGTACAAAAAATATAATAATATTTTAAAAGTTAGATAAAAACATATTTAAAGTTAAGAATTAAAAACATTCATAAATCACAACATTAGAACTGAACTCATTAGATAATTTATAAATCTGTAGATTGGAATCATTATGCATCATGCCTCATACAAAAATGAGTGTCTCATCATAGAACATTGAATTAAAACCATTCATTAATCACAACATTAGAACTGAACTCATTGGATAATTTATAAATCTATAGACTGAAATCATTATGCATCATGCCTCATACAAAAATGAGTGTCTCATCATAGAACACTCTACTAATATGATAACGTAGAGTACGTCCAACTACATATCTTGAAATGGGTCTACATCATCATCATCTACATATTGCAACTCTACATCATGAATAGACAAGGGGGGGGCATGAATGTTGGAAGTTGAAGAAGAAGTATGGACCAATGGAGGAACATCCTCAAGTAGGTTGAGGTGAGTCATGGCATTAAGTGTCATATTTAAATCAGAGATCCCAGGCTCCACATCCCACATCCTGCTCGACCCTTCTTATACTCTGGATTAGAATGTGATAAAAGGCGGAGATTGGAATGAACGTACACAAGATCCTCAGCCTTTGTTGCTCCCAGTCTGTTTCGCTTCACCGAATGGATGAAGCCATATGTACTCCAATTCCTCTCAGCTGATGAAGAACTGGCAACCTGTGATAACAATCTTGTGGCTAAAGTTGAAAGATGAAGGCTATCCCTTCCATGGAAGCCCCACCAAGTAATAAGATCCATATGCCCCCAATCATCCATGGCTAGTGGATCTGAAAAGTTACCAGTGGATTGTACAAATGCTCCAAATTCTTCTCGAACTTCCATTGCAATTCCCACATCCCTACATATTTTCCTCAAAGTTGTCTTATATCCCTCTACCACTTCAGAATCCTTGTTTGGCATTGTTCTACCTGGTAAAGACAAAATTTTGGAATGATAGTACTTGGGGTGTAGTGCATAGGCCAAAAGGTGTAATGGTGTGGTCATTTTATTCCACCTTTTGGTAACTATGTCCTTCACTTCATGGTAGAATAGTTCAAGGGGATCATCATCAGTTGCCTTGATAATTTCCCTTAACCTCTCCAGCATGCTATCTATGCTTTCATAAACTTCCCCCAAGCAAGGCATAGTTGTGTCAAATGTTCTGATCATGGTCAGGATTGGTTCTGTAAACCACAGAAGGTATTGGACCTTGTCCCACCATTCATCATCAAGAATGATGGACTTGATCTTTTGTCCTCTATCAGAAGCGGAAGTCCTCCACGACTCCCAAAGTGGGTCAATGACCATCGCCTATAATGCTTGTCTGACCTCCACAAGCCTCTTTATGACTAAAGTGTGGGAGGCAAAACAGGTTTCAGCAACCTACAAGTTTTGAAAAGTCAAATATCAAATCAAAAATCATATACAATTAAATTATAAAAATTAAAAAATGATAATATAAGTAATATCAATTAATTATGGAGTACCTTGAGTAGCTCCAACTTTGCAAAACCCAGGTAAATAGCTTGGGACATCGAATGATTGGTGATGAACATTTGAATCTCCTTCACTGCTACATATATTTGATTGATCCACTCAATATCGCCAATCTTGGCAAGCATAAGGTTCAACGAATGCACTGCACATAGAGTCCAAAAGATGTGATCATATCGACCCTCCACAATCAAATCTGAAGCTTTACAGACCTGTGCATTGTCAATGATAACTTGAACAACATTTTGTGGCCCTACACTTTCTATTGCATCAATAAGAATTGTGGAGATGAACGTTGCATCCTTCTCCACTCCACTGCAATCAATAGCCTTTAAAAACATTGCCCCTTGGGAGCATATTGCAATAACATTAATCAAAGGGCGGTTTCTTTGATCTCTCCATCCATCAGAGACGATAGACACCCCTATTTCAGCCCATGTGTCCCAGATTGATTGTAGTTGTCTATCCACAGATTGTCTATCTGATGACAACAAAGTGGTGCAAACTTTTTCGTAACCAGGGCTCTTGTACCCTTTTGGTGCTTCATTGACCAATTTAATCATTTGTTTCCAATAAGGAGAGAGCACCAAATTGAATGGTAGCCCATTTGCATAGATGCAACGAGCTACATGCTCATCAGCGACTTCTCTACCTTGGTTATTAAATGATGATTCATGAGGTCCCAGAGTAGGCCTTTTATTAGTTGTCACTGTTGGTTTAGATGGAATTGGAGGCTTAGCTGCAGAGGCTTGCATAGGGACCTTTCCCTTCGCATATCTCCTATCAGCAACATCTTGCAAAGATGTGTAGAACTGAAGTTTTGTAGGACTCAAACCTCGTCCAGGTTTGCCATTTGCATCATCTGGACCAGGACATACTATCACCCCTGTGTTATTCAGGCCAATGAGATGGCCCTTCACCCTAGTGTATGAGCCATTCTGCAATTTATTGCATTCACTACATCTCCATTTATATGAACCACCCCCGATATTTTTACTAATAATTTCCACATATTGCCATAAAGGAGATCTTGGGTCTTTATTTACCCCCTCACTTTGTTGTGATGGTTCCATGTTTACAACACTGCATATATTACAAAATAAAAAGTTATTTAGGGTTTAGGGGGCAAACAAAGACATTGAATGAAAAGTTAAAAGTTAAAACCCTAAAAAAGAGTTTAGGATTTGCTAATTGTCTTGGATTGGCACCATGAATGAAAAGTTAAAACACTAAAAAAGACAGTTCAACAATCAGTTTCCTAAAATAGAGAACTCAACAATCAGTTTACAATGAAATTTCATCTCACTATAAAGTTCCATATTTACAGTAGGAGAGTTCTAATATAAATAATAAATATGGAACTTCAAGGTGAAGGTACTAGGAGTCTAGGACCCTTTAACACTTTGTGATATTGCTAATAAAGATTGTAATCACTATGAATATTGAGACATGTTTTACCATTTTAGTAGCATAGAAAGACCAGCAACACATGAATAATATCTTGTTTTTTTCCTAGGTCTCATTAAGTAAATTCTTGAACTTCAAGATGAAAGTATTAAATTTTAGATTTTAATTAATCAATAACTTTTGTAATATGAATATCTGCAGTATTTGTAGTAGTAGTACTGTAGTATATCATATATCAATATGCATCATATAGTAAGTTGATTTAGACAATGTATATGATCATTGATAATAGTAAATACATACAGTATAGAACAGCTGCCAGCCATAAAGGCTAAAAGCATAGACATCGAGTGTGTATTCATTGCTTTTAGACATGTCACACTATGTAGCTTGGCCACTCGAATGGGTAGCAGACTAGTGTGACAAACTGTCATTAGGTTCAAGTTTGATTTGAGATTTTTCTAACAGAAAAATAGGGAAAGTTTTGGGGCTGCTAGTTAAATTTTAAGGGAAATATAAAAGATATTGGCAATGCAGGGAGACACTTGTCAGGTAAAAATTTCTCTAAACTGCTGAGAAATTATGATGCGTCTAAAATTATTTCTATCTAAAATAGTGAATATAGTAATATAGTGAATTATATTACTCCTAAAATTATTTCTGATTAGTAATATAGTGAATTTACTGATATAGATAGTAATATAGTGAACTAGATTACTATCTATATCAGTAAATTCACTATATTATTAATCAGAAATTCAAATAATAAATGCACTGAAATTTTGCATTAGTAAATTACTAAATACTAAATAGTTTATTGAATTTGCAAAATGTATAAAATTTAAATAAACTGAAATAAAATTTAAATTTAAATCATATAGCTACAGCCTCTAACCTGTAGCCTGACCACTGTTGGCTCCCACTGTCGGTGTTCTCTGCTGAGTGCGCCTGACTGTTGAAACACTGTTCCCTGCTGAGTGCACCTGAAAGACTGTGTTGAGTGCGCTGACTGTTGAAACCGACCCAAACTTCAAGCTTCAAAGCCTCACTAAAAGCCAACGATTGCTTTATCAAGCCAACGATTGCTTTATCTTGTCAGAAGTGGGGAAGGGGTCTTTCTTATATAAAAAACATGTCACCAAAACCCTAAACGACTAAAAAAAACCTAAAAATAACTTGAAAAATATTTGGGATCCGCGAGTGTGGGGACGGCAGAAAATCAGGATCCGTTCCCTGTGCTCGGGATCCGTTTCCCATGTTCGGGATCCATTTCCTATGCAAACGGAAACGCCTTGCTGGCGAATCCTAGCCAGTTCTGGACTGATCCGGATCCGGTTCCGATACGCGGATCCAACGACAAGGGGGGGAGGATCCGATAACGTAGGTTTTGAGCATACAATATTGGTCCTTGCATGATTCTGAGCCCGATAACACTTTGTCTGGGGATCATGCAAGTACTTTCTATTTTTAGCAAGTTGAGCTCCTGGCCTCAAATTAGGATTATGAGCAAGCAATATTCATCCTTGAGACATTCTAAGTCTATTGGACCTTTTCCGAGATGACTTGTTAGTACTTTCTATTTTTAGCAGGTGGAGCACCAAGGCTTGCATGTCAATTCTGATCGCATATTTGGAATCCTCACCGAAAATCAAATATGATGAGTATGATATCGTTGACATGTAGCGAGATTCTATTTTTAGAAGTGTCTATTTTTAGACATTTGACACATGTCGGTGGTCTCTTAGTCATTCTGGACATGTTTGGCAATTTCCTATTTTTTAGGGTTGGACCCCTATTTTTAGGGCTTTTTATTTATAGCAGGGGTGATCAATTCCGAAAGTCACAAGTGGCAGGCTCGGATTTCGACAAATGGCAGTGATACATTGTGAAATGTGGCAGTTGGGTGGCTTAATTAATGACGGGGGCGCACTTTCCAAGAATTAAAGCAATTAATGAAAGACATGTGGATGAGGTGGCACATGACTCATGGGCGTATTTGGGCTAATTAAAGCCTAACTTACCGTATCTCCCTTCATTCGTCATTAATTCACTTTTCATGCATTAATTATCCTTATTTCTCACTCATGCCCATTAACTCCCCATTTAAAAGGGCTCATTCACTCTATTGGCTAGCGCATGACTCCCTCCTCCATATTTAGCCTCCCCCATGTGTTTTCTCTTCCTATTATCTTTGTCCATGCGCTAGTTTCCTCTTTTAAACCCTAAGTGCATGCTCTACACTCTTTTTATCTCCCTCTACACTCTTGTGTGCCTCCATTCCTCTCTTTTCCTCACACGTGTGGCGCATCTCTTCTTTATCACTTCACTCTCCTACTCCATGCGCCTCTTTATCTCCTCTCTATCTCCTTGTTCCTAGCGCATACCTCATCTACTCATCCCTAACCTTTCCATCTCCCTCACATGTGCTTCAATTTTGCTTGCTTCATTCTCCCATGTGCCCTCGTCCCTATTATTTAGGGCGCAATTCTCTTTTTACTTCCTTCATGGGCTCCCTTATCTTCATGTATACGCCTTCCACTCTTCCTAAAACCCTCACACGTGTGGGTTGACTATCTCTTTCACTCCTCCTTACCTCATGTGCATGCTCACATCACTCTTACTCTCTTTCTCATGTGCCTTACCTTCCCTTGTTACCTCATTCATGCACCTCGTAGTCTCTCTTGGGAAGTGCGCCCCTTCTCCTGTATATTGAGGCTCCTCTTCATTGTTTAGGGTCGGGTTTTTGCAACAGCAACATACATACTCTCTCTCTCTCTTCTATTACTCTTCCTCTCTTCTTTTAGCTACTCTTTCTTTGTGCGAGGCTAACCATTGTACCGGTTCTTTGCTTGTCTATTATGGTGCAATCAACCCTCTAGCAAGCCATTAATAAAGAAGTGGTGTGCTTGTATCGAGCTTTCGTTCTTGTCAGTATTGTGTCTTTACTTCATGCATTGATTAGTATCTCATAGCCTCTTATGGTGATTAGTTTCGATCTTTTAAGTGGTTTTCTTTCCTCTTTCTATCTATCTTTCTCATGCTAACACTGCAGGGATCCTTCCAAGCAATTTATACTATCTTTTTCCTAACGTCTTGGGCAGTTTTACACGTTGTCCAAGACAAATTGGTTGTTGTTTTTTGTGTTTCATTTGCAGAAAATCAGATCCAAATCAGCAGTGAGGTACCTAGGAACTCCCCCCTAAGGTTGGCATGCACCAACCCAAATGGAGAGGAGGTTTGTCTATGACATTAGAGGCATTCTCTCCCAGAATTAGCCACTTTTCCATCGCTGATATTACATTTATATCAGATCTGATTGGATGGTGAAAAAGTGTGCTAACAAATTGGCGTCGTTGTCAAGGAACGCAAGCCTTGGTAACGACAATGGTAAGTTTTTACTTTGATTGATATACTCTCTTTAGCTCACCTAGCGACTCCACAGGATACAGGGACAACTTCATGGGGGAAATTACGCAGATCATCCCAGTTTGATCCCTCTCAAGGACTATTTCCATCCCTCAGCGAGCCAGAGCACCTATTTTGAAATATTTATTTCATCACACCCAACGCTAGTCATGCTTTGACGGTTGGTATTGTTGCTCTATCATCGGTTCATGTAACTCTTCCATTCGTAACTACTAGTAGCATTGTGGTAAGTACTTCGATGTCTCAGGTATCATCATTCTCTATCCCATCATCACCCGCTTCAAGTGCTTCAAGTTCTACTACTCAAATAGCAGGTCAAAGAGTTAGGTTTCAATTGACTGTTTTCGCTCCTTTCAATATAACTGCGATTCAGGGGCAACCCAATTCTATGCCTACAAAAAATTATGGTGAAAAGCTTCTCAAGTTTGCAAGAAACAATGTTGTCTCAACTGATGATCATATAAACGCTTTCCTAAAGAGGTCATCGAGGATTTAATGGAGGAGCACGAGGACATTGTCATGAAGATTATTGTGCAGACTTTGGAAGGTGATGCGTGAGTGTGGTGCAAGTCACTTCCAGCCGGATCCATTGACAAATGGGACGTTTTTCAGACCAAATTCACCGAAAGATGGGGGGATAATCAAGATCATTCTCTCTTACTCATAAACTTTTCTAATATTAACAAGAAAGAGAATGAAATTGTCCCTGAATTCAATGCCCATTTTTTTAAAGCTTGTATAATTCATGTTGCTATAAGACCTAATGTTGCTTTTGCTTTGATTTCTTATCTGGAGAAATTTGACAAAATTCTTGATGTGCTTCTTAGGGAAAAGGAACCCCAAACTTTGGATGATGCTTTCAACAAGGCGATAAAGACAGAGAAACACCTTATGTCGTCTCAGAAGGCATAGGTACCCCTTTCACAACTACTTGACCCACAGGATAGGAGGACCTCAAACCCACCCGCACCACCACTATTGGAACCTAAGGAGGAGGAGACAAACAAAGATGCATCCTCTGGATAATGGAATGATCTAAGTAACAAGGTATTAAAGATTGAGAAAATGTTACAGAACCAACTTGTTATTACACCTCCAAAGCCTTTTCAACAGAAGAAACCCTTTCAGTATGCCAAGAAACCCAATGAGCAGAAACCCCCAGTGCAAACATCGAGTACCAGTTACCTCGATTATGCGTCAACCAACATGTATTTTCGAGCATGTAAACTTCCTCATAGTGAAGCATCATGTGTTATTTTCGCTCAGGCTGTGGATTTGTTCGAACAAGGAGATGACCAATCTAATAGGTAGAAGAACACTCTCAATGTTGTGGCAAAATTTGATGACATGGATGAACCTAACACCTTTCAAGTGTCTGATGCTAGCAAGGTAAATGCTCAAGGCGCTTTTCATGTGGATTCTAATCATTTGAAATCTTTGCAGACGAACATGTAGGCAGACATGCAATCGATTCACACACAACAGGTTACTTCAGAGGATATTGAAAAGGCCAACATAGTTGGCACAGTTATGTGGTGGCGGAGATTACAAAGCAATATGCACACGGGAGTAAAGACTCATTTCCACCCTTAGCCAGAGGTGAGACTGCAACAACCCGGGTAAGTAAGGCTAACCCTCCATTGTTACCTCTTTGAGTTCAACCTGAGTCTTCTAGTTTTTCTTTGGAAAGTGAGCTTGCGAAAATTAAGATTCTCATGTCTCTTAAAGAATTAATTTGCATGCCTACTCAAAAAGAAGCAATTAGTAGATTCATTAGAACCAAGGATTCAATAAACCACTCAGATGACAATCCTCAAGTCTTTCTTAGTATCAGTAGGGCTTGTTAGTTCTCCTACTCCTTTCTATATTTCATTACTAGTAAATGATTTGATATTGAGAAATTGTATGTTGGATTATGGAGCATCAACTAACATTATGACTCATGAGGTTATGAATGAGCTCGGATTACAAATAACCAAACCATACAGGAACGTACAGGCAGTGTGTTACCATCCTTATACACACCTACAAACATGGAGAAGTCTCCAACCCACTTGGTGTGTCCTTGGAGGCACAAGCCAAGTCCAAACCCACTATCACCTCGATCTAAACTTCCTCTGTCTAGGCTCACTCCTAGGGAAGCCAACGGGGGTAGACCTTATTAAACTATGTAAAGTTTGATTAAGGATCTAGGACTTAAATGAATTAATTTGATAAGAAACCCAACCCAATGAAAGGCAGCAAATGTAAGGATGTAATTTCTTCAATGACAAGCAAACCCTTGATTTAAAACAACAATTAAACCAGTGCCTAAAGATTACCACAATGGAATCAATGAGATATATAAAAAAGGTACGATTACACAAGAATAAATGATATTAGGAGATATCAACAATGAGAAATAACTTTAGACAAATTATGTTCAGATAATTAAAGAATGTTTTTAAACAAGTATTCACAAGAAAATTGCTTCAAAGTAAATTGCTTGAAAAAGTAAATTGATTGAAAAGTAAAATCG
>JASDQU010884955.1:51238-68605 GCA_032191745.1 Picea mariana
GGGGGGGGTGTTGTGTAGTCTAAGAGGGAGCTGGTTGAGACTGACTAGATTCCAAGGGAACCTAGGAGCGGATCTACTCAAAAGTGTTTGAGTTAAGAAGAGTTGCAGGGAGGAAACAATCGTGTAGCAAGATGGCTACAAATTTGAGATATGAAGACAGGTTAGATGGTGCTTCTAGCTATGTACAATGTGTTATTACACAAGTTGTAGGTTGGGCAAAGCCTGATCCAACCACCAAATGGCGACAACTTTGAGAGCACTTACCCACTGTCACATTAGGCAGGTGTTCCTGTCACTTTAGAGATGAAAGAATCATCTCAAGGGGGGAATCCCGATGACCCTAGGGGGTAATGAGATGTATGAATGGAATCCCTTATAAGTCAATTTTCTATGTGTGAAGAAGGGCTTGAGTAAGGTTTCGATGGTAGCCAAAAGTTGCCAAAAAGTAGTAGACCTTGCAAATGTTGATTGTACTTGCTTGAGGCACAAGGAAAACAACGATACAAGCCCAAGTATATGATGGACAAGCAAGTTAAGCTTGTTGTCTCTAATTGCAACAGTTAGTAACAATATATATCAACAATAAAAATGATAATGAATATTGCAAAATAAGTTGCTAAAAGTTTATTTGAAAGCACTGCAAGAGACAAACTAGAAATATCTAGATCAACCCAAGTAAGATAGCATTAGACTTTAGCAATGAAAGAAGGTTGTAATAAAAGATGTTTTGCAGAAATATTTTGCAGCCTTATGGCTATAGCAAACTTGTTGTTACAACAGTAAATTCAATCACCAAACTCACAAAGAATCCACCCAAAATTTGCGTTAGACCAAGTAGATAAAAGTGACAAACTCTTAGCTAATTTTGACGGCTGAAAAACAAGTTATGAGTGAAAGAAGGTTAGGGTTTCTGTAGCCCTAATGGCTGAAGATGAAAGTTTATAACAACAAGAAGCAATACCCCTTTAGAGGGGATGCCCTAGTGGCTAAGAGATGCTCTAAGCACAAGAAACAAAACCCAAATTGCAGAAAGTTGAAATGACGAAAATTCACATTTCCCAATGCACTATTTTATTTCTCCAATGCAAAAAGTAAATGATTAGTGCCTTGACTATTGGGTTATGGAGTCAAAGAGTGAGTTAACTATACTATTTCCTTGGGGGTGTAAACCCTCTTACTCCCCAAGCCAAGTAAAGCGAACTAGGAAAGTGCTAGAAAGGTGTAATCCCTTTTACTTCTCCTAGCACTTCCTCGAGGAACAAATTATTTCCAAGACAAAAATGATGAACTTAGTGGGGTTGTATGCACTTATACTCTCCAAGAATTTCAACTAGTTAACCTTGCAACTAAAATAAAAGGACAATAACAAGATGAAACCCTTCAACTAGAGCAACAATCAACAAGATAAACTTCTACTTTACCAAGAATTATCCACCAATATGCAAGAGAAATGCTCCATAGGAGGTAACACACCACTTCCTTCCACCAATAGCAAAGTATACCATGACAAAATGCAATAGAGAGAGAGAAATCTCCAAGGGTAGCAAAATTTCCGCCAAGTACTTATCCAAATGGGAGAGTTATATTATGAAATGAGATTAACATGATCTTTATTTATACAAAAGTATTAAAACATAATTTGTCCACTTAGCAAGGGTAAAACATAAGATAATGGGTCAACAACTCTTATCTTACCCCTTGAACCAAATAATAATATTTAATTTTCACTTCAACACATTAGAAACCCCAAAAGTAAGATGATGTCATCCCTTAAGGGGACGTTTTGACACTTTTCCAAGTCATTGGAGAAGAAGAAAGAGGTCATTGGGGCTCCTTGAGCCTCTTCTTCATGTGCTAGAGTCAATCAATGTCTCCTCTAGTCAAATCATGCCAAGTGTCAATGTGCAATAACTCCATGACCACCAAACCCTCTCAAACATGACGTTAAGCCTCAAAAAGTGACGTTATGCCTCTCCTAGGCAACTCATTTGGGTAATAGGGGCTGGTAAGATCTTCCATGATGCCATGTAAGCCTCCAAAGGCATGTCTCTGCGATCTGGTGTGCGGGCCTACAACATCCAACCTGTGGGATTTTTGCCTCATGGAAGCCCAAGCTAGGCTTGTTCTTCCAAAACTTGCCACCAAGCAATGTCCTGCAAAAAAAAAGGGTACACCCTCCAAAGATCTCAAGTCAAAGATATCATGATAAGTGTAAACCAATCTAATAAACAAGGCACCTAAGCATGTGCATCAAAACTACCTCATCAAATTAAACAAATGCTCAAAGACCCTATACAATTGACCAAGTTTAAGTATGGGAAGGGTGTCATAAAATTCCTGTTGGGTAGACCAAAACCCTCAAGTAGGGGATGCTTCCAAGGATGGCCTTTCAAGGTCATGTAGTGGATGATGAGGTGGAAGGGGTTTATACTTCATAGATCAATGAGTTTCATGACATACAAGGGTTGATATTGTCTCATTTATGGGTGCCTTTGTAGAGGGTGTGTGGCACCTTCGTTTGCGATGCACTTTTTCCAAGCCCATCTTCTTGCCGTTCTTTCTTCTTAGTTCTTCCTTTCTCTTTATATTTCTTTCATGTTTAAAGGAACAAGTTGAAGGCCACTGCCCTGACTTGGTATCCAGATAACTACAGTGTCATTCACAAATACCTCACAGAAATGAGAAGGCTGACTCGTGATGAGACCCCCTTTTTATCAGTTGTGTCACTGAGAACCACTACCTTGACTTGGTGACCAAATGATGATAATGTCATACCACTAAATACACATGATCATGATAGGTCGGCTCGTGATGAGACCTTTCATCCTCCAACTAAGTCCTTAAGCATTCACTATCATTTTTTTTTGTAGGTCCCCCATTTCTTATAGAGAAGCGTTTCATTGCTTTTCTCGAGGATCCCTGGGCGACACATCTAGAAGGTCTATATTTAGGCTTTTATACTTTTAGCCAACAACAATTCCTCTGGGCCTTCAACCTCTTCTTCCCATGAAATGAGGTACATGCCCTTCTTGGGTCACTAAAGTCAAAGGGCCTAGAAGAAGACAATATGATGGGAGTGTAATGAGCGGAAGGTGGTAATTATGGTTGAGAATGGTACGATAAACTCTTAAGGGACCCCTAGTCACAAACCTTCTCCAAAGTTTGACCACTTACTAGGAAATTTATGACATTCACCATGGTGAAACAGGTTCAAAAGCATAATGTCCAAGCATACGTTCTATTAAATCAAAAGCATCTTAAATACAACATGTTTAAATGCCTCAAATGTTAAGGTGATTACCTGCCACAATACCTGACTTGTATTGCATGGAGCAAGATCCATCTGCCTTCCAGAAGCTAGTTGGTGTGGTGGATGCACTGACATTGGTTCCAAAATGTGGTGATAGAGCAGGCTTCCATATGTGCAAGTGGACACTGCTAGTCATGTGGTTTTTTGACACTACATATCTGCAACCTAAGGGCCTCGAGACATCATCTCTTTAGTTATCCCACAAAATGGGGATAACATAGTGGAAGTACCAGATGAAGAATGCTCTTCAATAAAGTAAGGTATGGGGTATTGTTGAGAAGGCTGTCACAATCCCCACTGATTCAAAGGACAAAGAAGTACATAATGCTCTAAGCAAAGTTACCGACTTAATGAAAATTGTGACCTCAAAACGAGAACTTTGGCCTAAAAACCCATATTTTTGCATAAAAAACATCAAAATCAACCCCCAAATCAAAAGGTGGTGCTACCGGTAGCACCATTTTTTAAACAGGGTCAAAATTACAATATTTTTTAAACATGGCCTTCAAAACTCATAAAGTGGCTTAGAAAAACTTTAAAATCAACACCTAAAAAAAATATGTTTTTGAATTTTTTTTTTTCAAAACGTTAAAATTTTAGATAATTTGAAATCGTATATTTAACACTTGGTACCATTAAAACCAAAACCTCAAAATCAACCATCAAATTGAAAAGCACTGCTACCAGTGGCACCCATTCTAAAATGGGGTATGAAAATGACACATTTTTATAAAGTGGTAAAAAAACTCATCATCACTGTAATAAAAATCACAAAATCAACCCTTAAATGTTTACTTTTTAATCTTACTATCACTCAAAGCATAAGGTAATACATAATGCCATGGAAGTATCGCAATATACTTTAAAAATTCAACGTCACTTTTTAATAATTTTTTTACTTTTAATTAAAAAAAGTAAATACAAGTTACATTGAATGAAACATAAATTATTTCTTAAAAGTATTGTTATATTGTCCATATTCAAAATATATGAGCTAAGAAATTTTATTATATTATCATAATCAAAACTTATAATTCATAAAACATAAAAAAAGATTCATAACTTCATGTAAGATCATATGTAAGTTCAATGCTCATTTCTAGTTACCATACAAACATCATATGGATAAAAAATACATAAAATGTTTCATACACTTATTCAGAGTTTTTGAAATGTGACTCATGGTTTTTGAAATACCATTAGAGTCTACATTGTCTTTAGATGAATGATTGGATGAAGATGTAGATGATCCACACTCTTCTCTATTGTCGATGAATGCACCATCTAAGTCTACATGCATGCCCAACATTTCAGATGTCAAATGTTTTTTAGATCTATGACTAGGGTCAACATACTCCCATCTTGCATTTATTTCTTGTGGCAATAACCTCTTGATAATCTCTGTTGTCTTGGAGCGAAGAGTTCCTCTCTTTGTTAAATTGAAGTCATAGACAAGTATGTCAACATCATGTAGTTTTAAGAGATCAATGCGACGACGAGTTGTATTTTGACCCTTTATTTTTCTCTTTATATTGACATGTTTCTCAACCACCATCTCTGGCTTGTACACACCATTGAATGAGTGTGTACTTGTTGCATATCAATGCACTTCAATTGCTATAATATCATCATTTTATTTATCAATTTTTATAACCTTTCCAATCTAGAATGGATAACCATGTGGATCTTCAGTCACTAAAATTGCAATCATGCTGCCCTCCTTAATATCTTGTATTGAACCCCTGTTAAGGTCTTCCATGGCTTTACGTTGTGCACGTGACCTTCGCGAACCAATACACATTTCTCTTTCGTTTTCTTATGTAAACTCAATAGCACCTTGAGATTCTTGTTGAACTTCAACAATGCTTGTTTCTTCAGATTCATTTGGCATATTTTGTGGCCAATGAAATGGAGCCTTCAACATTGTATCTTCATTTGTTGAGCTTGAAATTATGTCACTTTGACTATTGAAAAAAGACTCCCACTAAATAGAATCAACAACATCAAAGTACTCATATGTATCCTTAATGTACTTTTTTTATTTCTTCCATGCATTCAGAATAATCTACATCTCTATTATGCCTCCGTGCATTATGGATTTAAGCAACTGATTATAAAAATAATAACTTTGATGCAAATATTGGACGATCTGGAATGAACTTCAAAAATACTAAACCTGATGAAGGCTCCCATTTTGTAGTAGTTGAATACTGCTTTTCCAATATAAGTGTTTTCCCATCGATTTTTTTTAAACAAAATTGATGTTGGAAGTTAATGTCATTAAGATGCTCAATACATTTTTCTTCATGATGCGATCCATGAATAAATCTTCACATGTCAACAGTTTATTCTAATATATGAAAAACAAGCTCTGGAATGTATGCTTTCTTAATACATTCAATCAATGATGATATGCTTCCAACATTTTTCCTCTTCAATGTTATTGAAAAACGATTGAACATTTGATCAATATGATCATGAGTGTGTCAAAACAAGAAGGAAACCAACTTTCACCTTTTGAAAGATTCCCATTTCAACAAGCATGCTTAAATATCCAAATACAATTTGATTTTTATTTTCAGAGCTAGTGTTGTCTAACTATAGATAGAAAACTCGAGGAAGATTTCCAGACTAGTGAGTGAGAACATGATGAATTATCGTGATGGTTATATTTGCATCATTATGAACATTTGGAGCTATGAAGTAAACCCTTGTACACATTTTTTCATTGAAAACCATACAACCAACCAAGTGAAACTGAATGAAATTCTCTTCCTGTAATTTTTTGGGTGTACGAACAAAATGTGGTAGAAGTGTTTTCTTTTGGTCCATGCCATCAATTATCATACCTAAATATTTGTTTGGAGCATCATAACACTTCTTTCGATGTTTGCACAACTTTTTCCTTTCACTTGATTGTTGATTATGATGTTCTTGAAGTGCTTTGACTATGGAGTCTGCACATGACACAAAATGAAAATATTGATCATATGTTTTCATAGTTGATAATTATTCAATTTAAAAAAACAAAACAAAATAGAAAATAGATACCTCTTTCTACCCCTTCGGATTTATCTCTTCTTGATTTAAGAGTAGCACATATACTACAAATCCCCATCATTGACTTCTTAGGAATACATACATTGTTGAATTGTTTCTTCCATATTCTTGTAAAATATGCATATGTAATAAAATTACCATTTCCTTCAACACCTTCAACATATCCTTTGTACAAGTTGTAGATTTCTCTCGAGAAATTATATGGAATATGTATTGTGTCTCTATCTGACATACACTCTCCATGTTTGGAAAAAAAATCACGCATCCATGACAATGTAGTGTTTTTCAATGGCTCAGTCTCTCGTCCATGATGTACCTTTGAATAAAATGAAGGATCTTTTTCCAACCTTGTTTGGATTCTTGATAGACGTAGATTACCAATTGAGTGATTTTTTTTGAAAGCCTTTCTACAAAGTAAAATATTCCCAATGCGATAATCATATCCTGTATTGGTGGATATCATGCACCCCATCAAATATGAATTTTGCATGCTCTTATTCATTGACGATTATGTCTTCATTTTATTCAAGGCATACATGTAGTCCATGTTTTTCAAACAATTCTTTTGACAACACTCACTTGAAATCAATTTACTTATGGAAATTGATTTGATGAGAAATTCTTTCTTAGACCTTGTATAACTAGAATGATTTGGATTGATATAAAAAGGTCTAGTCCTGGTCCTAGACACTATGTTTATTTGCAATGTCTCCACTATTTTATTATCTTCACTAGAAGGATTTTCCTTATTACCATAAGGAATATCAAGCAAAACATTGTCAGGAGACTAAACTAGAGAATATCGATCACCTTGATTTGTTGTAGCTGAATGATTGAGAATATTATCTTCATTCCTAGGTCCATCATCTTCATTGATAATCTCGTTCATGAGAGGGATATCAAAATCACTAGAAACATGATTACCATCCTCACCAATGTCATTGGATCTTCCATGTAAATATTCACTTGAAGGAAAATTATCATCACCCATAAGATTGTCAATGCCATTAAGATTCTCACTTGGAGAAAATTTTCCATCATCGTCATTGGTACCTTGAAAACCCTCATTTGGAGGAAAATCATCATCAACATTGTGTCCACCATTGACATAATCATCTTCATTGCTTTCAAAATCTCCACTTGAGTGAAAACTTTCACCATCCTGCTTAATGCCTTGAAAATCTTCATTAGTATCTTGAAAATCCTCACTTGGAGGAAAATCATAATCATCAACATTGTTTCCTTTTAATTTATCACTCGGGAAAGAGTGTCCACCAATGGCATAATCATCTTCACTACTTTGAAAATCCCCACTTGAGAGATATTCTTCATCATCCACATTACTGGCTTGAAAATCCTCGCTTGGAGGAAAATTTTCATTATCCTCATCGATACCTTGAAAATCCTCACTTGGAGGAAAATCATTATTACCAACATTGCTTCCTTTAAATTCTTCATTTCGGAAACATTGTCCAACATTTCCATAATCATCATCATTACTTTTAAAATCCCCACTTGGGGGGAATTCTTCATCATCCTCATACGTGCCTTGGAAATCCTCACTTGGAGGAAAATCTTCATCAATACCTTCAAAATCCTCACTTGGAGGAAATTCATCATCACACATTGTTGTCTTTAAATTCTCCACTTGGGAAAGAGTGTCCACCATTGTCATAATCATCTTCACTGCTTTTAAAATTTTCACTTGAGGGAAATTCTCCATCATATTCATTGGTGCCTTGGAAATATTCATCGGTACCTTGAAAATCCTCACTTAGAGGAACATTTTCATCCCAATCATTTAAACGTTGATCATAGTCTCCACTTTGACCTACATTTTGATTATTTTTATTACTATTAAACTGTTGAATAGATTTATTACCATCATATTCCTCCTCTTCATCATCGGTGCCTTCAAAGTCTTTTGATTTAGGAATTTCATAAGGAACATGTTGAATAAAATTGCTTGCACTATGATCAAACTTCTAACTAATTGAAAAATATAACGCCTCATTTGCATTACAAGCATTTCTATCGCATTTCATAGTCCCAACATAAGAGGTATGTGAATAAATCGTTGATGTCTCAAAAATAAAATCTTCTTTATCTGACGAAGCCATCCCTTCTCTCTAAGAACATAGAATGATACAAATGTTCACCCTCCCAATGCCATTCTTATAACTTGCATAATGATCATTTGCCTCTAAATCCCCCCCTAAAAAAAAAAATCCCTCCAATTCCCTTCCCCCACCCAAATTTTCCCCAAAATATTACCTACAAAATTTCTCTCAAATTTTTCCCTCCAAAATTTTCCCCCAATTTTTTCCCTTAAAAATTAAAAACAACGTTTACTCTTTTATTTCGTTATTTACGAATTAAATACAATATTTCTCATGTTTATTTATTTATCCCACATTCATTAAACATAGCAATGATCCATATAATTTTAGGTATATATGTAAACAATATACCTAATTTTTATTTATCCCACATTCGCTATACTAACAATAATTTATATCAACTATGTTATATACACACAGTCTTGTTTTATCTTTTTACATTGTGTGATATCTTGGGGAGCATTTGTTAAAGGATTTGGAGCAAGCTACAAAGGAGAAACATCAAGAAGACATCTGAGGAGAATCTAGCATTTCATAGGTTAATTATTTTTTAAATTCTTACCGTTTACCAAAACAACAATTATAAAATCATCTTTAAATCACATAATATTTTTTCATGCAAAAATTAAAAAACCTTAAAAAATTTTAGATGCTTTCTAATTTTTTCTAAAAAAGTCCCAACTTTAAAAAAAAAATGAGACTTTTTTCAAAACATTTAAGCAAAGTCCTTCAGATTTTTTGAAAAAAAAGAAAAAAAATCAAATTTAGATATAGTTTTGGAAAAAAAAATAGTTTTTTTATTGTTTTTTACTTAAGTTTTTTTAGTTTTGGCCCATGGTGGTTACTCGGCAATGCCCGAGGATTGGCCGTGGGGTTGGGGCAATGGAGGACATCTCCCCATCCCTCCCACGACTAAGGCACTATCCCATGGGACTGTGCCTTAGCCACAAGGGGTTGGGGCAATGCTCGATATTGCTCTAGCTCGACCAGTCCCGTGGCCAAGTCGTGGGAACACCCACAGCTTGGCCACGGGGCTGGGCCCCCTCGGCCAAGTCATGGTATCATGTCCATGGCTTGGCCACAGGGCTGGCCTGGCTAGGGCGATGTCGGGCATCGCCCCACCCCCCTACGACCAAGGCATGGTCCCAACATAAGCCTAATAACTCCATGGGTCAACTTTTTTTAAATATGGGTCAAATCTTTTTAAATTTTTTTAAAATTAGTTCTTATATTCAATGTTTTTTTTTTTAGTTTATTATAATGTAAAATGCCTAATTTTATTTTTTTATCTTATAGGAAAATGGCAGGAAAGAGATTATCTATAAATATATCTGGATCACGACCTGCAATAATGGCATTCAAAATTGCAATTAGAAACTCCATGAATGTTAGGCAACAAAATGATAGCATAACACCTGAGCTATCAAGGGAAATGAAGAATGTTAGAGAGTGGAAATCTGTGGAAGGTGAAAACAAACTAGAATATTTTTGGTTTGTTAAAGACAAGCAAGACAACAATGGAGATCATATATATTTGTATTGTGTTGAATTAGAACATGTGCAAGGAAATTATCAAGCACTTGGCTTGTTACGAGATATATGTTTGGTGCCAGCCACATATATTGTTTATGCACTTGTCAAACAAGGCAGAACTTATATCAAGTTTAGATATTGTTTCAAATTGAACAATTATAACAAGAATGAATGTTTTTCAGAATTGCATGCATCTATCGTTGATGACATTGAGAAAGGAAATGTAAGTTTTTTATTTTTATTTTTGTGTCGTTTATTATTTTTAGTATCATGGTAATGTTTTAATTTTATTTAACATGAAAATGTTATATTTTATTTTTATAGGATTTTTTTGAACAAATTTCACATACTTTAGTGGGGATTTATTCTACAAAGAATAATATCATGGATGTCATCAACGCTTTTCATATTGAAAATACACAAAAATGAAGGGAAAATAAACATAAAATAATGGAGGTTGAACCTGCTAGAGTAGACAAAGAAGAACATGAAAGAAGAAAGAAAAATCCTCATTCTAGAAATCCTAAAAGGGTTACATTTGAAAATGAGGAAACTCCAAATGAAGATTTTGTTGAGATTGGTCCCAATGAGATTATCACTCATTCTCACAAAAAGAATAAACAAGATAAACACAAAAGAGTGATGGTTGATGATGAGTCTATTCCTATTGATTATGAAAAAATCATTGATTTAGATGAAACACATTTAAATCATAAGAGGAAGAAAACAAATGTTGATAATGTTCAAGAAGCCATGGTTAGCTTAGAGTATTATAGTGAAAGTCATAAAGGTAGTAGAGAAATAATAATACTAGGTGTTGATCTAGATGATGGTATTATGAAAACAACACAAAATGCCATTCAAAATAGAATGAGGGCGATGAACTTAGTTGATGATGGCCACACATTTCAGTTGAATGTGAAACAACTTTGTAAACCCACAAAAAGACAAGAAAAATATCAAATTAGAAAACCACATCACTTGCATATTCACAATTTGAAAGCATTGATTAGGTAAAATCCATATGCACATGTGTTTGACTACCTAGTTCTTGTTGACTCAATGGAAGTTCCTATGAGGGAAGAATTTGATAGATCAAAATTTTTTGACTACAAATATTATGTGATTGGAGGAAATCATTCTGCAGAGGCTAGAATAGAATCAATGCAAGAATATCCCAATAATCCTCTTTTTGAGATAGTCAAATGCATAATTTATGTCGGTTTAACATATTCATAAGCAAATTTATTGACATGGGACCATATGTAACGACCCCGCTGTTAAGACAACAAGTGACAAACAATCGGTAATTTTTTTTTTGATTGTGTTAGAGATATACGGTAATTAAAACAACAACGTTGACACAACATATAATTATTAATGAAACAATATTAACACAAATCAAAATTCGCGACAAGAATTCATCACCTTATTTTCATGAATAACGAAAAACACATCGACGCATTAACACAATAAATAACGACCCCTAAATAGTGCATTTCTATAATTAAATGATGATGCATAAAATTTATGAATCATAAATGAATAAAGACACTCAATAACACATCTCCCTAATCATCGTTGGAATAATTAACAACGCCATCAACGCATCAATGAAGGTTGGTGACAAGTAAACATAATGAGCATAGCAGATTAGCACGTCAACGATATTCAAATTCATCAATCATAAACCACCATTAACATGGCGCCCGAGAATTCATTCTCTTAAACATCTTAGACCATTCAAAATCCGTAGTGCAAAGCAAATGTAGTTATAAATGAGGCGCAAATCCCGAGCACACCATGCCATTATCCATCATATTAAAATTCCATCTCGCGCAAAGGACTAAGATCTAAAACCGTACAAACATTATAATTCAATGTGCGCATGGAGTTTAAACCCTTGACTAGTCATACATCACATCATTGAACTGCGCACGGGCATTCTAATAACTATATCACTCATTGATAGTGCAAATTCAAGCGCAAGAAGCAAAAACCAACAACCATTATTTAATTGACTTTACATTGCGCACAAGAAGAAAAATCTAAAAATTTTACAATGCATCATTCAATACCTTAAATTATCATGTGCACAAGAAATAAACTAATTTTAAAACCATTCAAAAATAAACTGAATAAATTATTCAAATAAATAACTAAACATCAAACCATCTTTCAATTCATTAATTTTTCATGCGTGGGAGAGCATTCGACCTCTAAAACCATCATTCATCAACATAAAATATTCATTGCACACGAGTAAAACAACTACATAACTACTCATCATGCCAGCATTAATTTCTAGACGCAAGATTAAGCAAATCATAACCGATCATACCTCAACATTTAACACAAGGCGCACATAATCTAATCACCCAATAATTTATTCATTAACATTATTCCAAGGTGCAAGCAAATATAAACACTTAATCATCTATACATCAATGTTATCCCATAGCGCAAAGAATAATCATGAATTCTAATTTCATGGCACAAGGTAAACAAGTTTCTAAAACAAACATACATTCACATAGTTAATGGTGCAAATTTCATTTGAGAAACATTCTCACCATGGCCCAACTACAAATGACACATACCAATAAATTTGATGCAATTACCACTTATGAAACATTCCACGAACGGTTCAACTAAATTTGGCATGCAATAGTATGATTGATGCATTTAGCAACTAAAAACATTCCAACTAGTTCATCTACAAATAACATTTATCCATATAATCGACGCATTTATCACTAATTAACATGACAAGTTAAAGTCCCTTTGAGGATGGGTGAATACAAGGGAAGGTTTTAGTTGAATACCCTTCCTAGATCTCGCTTCCAGGTATGTAAGTAACTTTATCCCTTCTATTCCAAGGTTTTCTTGAAATGTGTTAAGATAAAAGTTTAGGATAAGGGCTACGCCAAGAAAAAGGCACTCTATCATTTCAAGGGAAACTATCCGAGAGGCCCACAAAATTGAAGCACAAGCCCTTGGCTAAGGTAATGACATTCATAGGAGCTTTTACTAGTTGAACATGTGTAAGTTTGAAATTCCATTCTTATTATTTCATTGATAGACTATCTCTGTTCACTAGTAGATTAAATTAATCCAAGGTATTATACAAGACAAGGGGAAAAGCAGTTGGGTCCAAAAACATGTTCTCAAAGGTTCAAGTGTGGGGAAAAATAAATTTTGGTATAACTAAAAAGGATTTAAGGAGTAACAGAGGTCCACAACAGATAAAGCATCAAGATAAATACTATCTAACATGAATTTAGGGGTTCCTTGTTATAAAAGAATGATCCTTCGCTTACATTAAAGAAGATTTTCGACTAACAAGTAAAATCTATTAGTTGTCAAGAATATCATTAGTAATAAATGTCAATCCATTGTTGGCGGTTAGAGGCTATACCAAGGGCATCTCCAGTGATGACTTCCATTCTTACGCCATGCACAAGGAAATTCTCTCTTAAGGAAGGTCAACGCCACTATCATCGTTGTTCGTTAATGAGACTGGCAGGTGCTTGAAATATCACTGACAGGGATAAATACCAACGTTGGTCGATGAGGTTCGATACAGGGTGGTCCCCCCTTTTGCTGGAGGAACAAATCATTGGCAGGCAACAATTGGCAAGGGCCATTTAAATTTTTGATAGTCAACAACCAAATGGGTTCCAAAAGATGCATTCTTGGTTAAGGCGCTGGAAATGTAGGTTTAATGGTCACCTTTTTAATAAACCAAATTCCTTGTGAGCCCTCTCCTGGAGGTTCGATAACCAAGAGGCGTTGTGCAATTTACATTGTGCAATAATAACCCAACACATTTATGGGGATACGAACTGGGAAAACGCTGAGCTCCGATTCATTCCTTAAGAGTCAGGATTTTGAGTGTAAGCGTTAGAGAGAACAAGAAGAGGAGTTGTGTGAAGGTGAATGTGACTGGGAAAGGATTGCTCGTCGTACGCAAGGGGTAAGTGTTGAAGGAAAATCTCCCTGCAGACAGGTAGATTGCCTCAAAGAGCTAGACTCTTAACTCTAAGATAGAAAGTTCTTATCATGGTCACTGAATTCCTTTTAGATCTAGGTGGACTATTGTGTGAGGAGGAAGGAGAAAAGAAGTACCTTTTACCGATGTTTGTCCCTGCACGCTCCGAGTTGAGCTCCAATCTTTTGCTCCTTAATGGATCCTGTAGACAAACAAAGTACGACTACTTCCTACTCTATCAAGATTAGTCCGAAATAGGTCCATCTACTAAAGAGACAAATTCATGTGAGATTGCACATGAATTAGAAAGAAACAGGTCAAGCAAACTATATTAATGAGGACAAAACATTGCTTACAGCCATAGATGAATTGCAACAACTCCGTCAAGTCCTCCTTGTCTACCCCTTGCTCAAAAGATCCACGATCCGGATGATGATAGCTTCGTTGATTGCTCCCTATGAGATCATAGGTCTCTTGCTCCCAAATTATCTCTGTTCCAGCACCACTTATAAGATCATAAGTTTGGTGTGATTCTCCCTTTCTAGTCCTCTTTCACCATTAGAAAGCTTGCTTATATAGCCTTGGAGAGGCTCAACAACTTGAGATATCCTTGGNTTTCCTCCTTCAGTTGAGGATCTACCCTAAGATCATGGTTGGACTAGGGATTCGAATCCAACTGCCTTCCAAGAATGAAAAGATCCTTCCCCTATTCATCTCAACAACTCAATTGCTACCTAGAATAGGTAGCGCTCCCTCAAAAGGGCCATCAGAGCGCTACAACGCTCCCCAGTAGGCTTAAGGGGGGCGCCAATGCTTCTAAAGACACCAGTGCTCCCTCAAAAGGGCCAAAGGAGCTTTATAATGCTTCTAGATAGTGTAAGGGGGAGCGCCAACGCTCCTAGAAGAGGTATAGGGGAGCGCTCTCCTTCAAAAGCTTAGTTTTTTGAGTGTTTTCAAATGGCAAAAGGTTCATGAGCCTTCTGACTCATTTCTCCTCTTCCAAATCAAATGTTTGAGGTGTTTTAAGTGTCCTTCTCATGTCATTATAGGCACGACATAGGCATCATGGCAGTATGCTTCCCTGACACTTGCGACACTTGTGAGAAAAATACAACACTTGTAATGACGACACTTGCGACACTATCAAAGTGAGTATTTTTTATGTGTAATAGTAAGAACTCAAGTGCATTTGTGTAAAATGCAGTAAAAAAATGTGCAAACGCAGAGGCTGGGAAACACGTAGAGTTTAACGCCAGTTCCAACAGAAGGGACGGATGGAAACGTAGAGAACTGCTCGTGTGTTGTTGGGGTGTTCTTCCTTCACGCAGAGAAGGATACAATTGACAAGAGGGTTAAGTTGCAATGTTGGGTGAAGTATTTAAAAACACAGAGGTAAGATTAATTCGCCCAGATGGTGAATCACAGGGATGATTATGCCCAAAGATGAGAGGTAAATAAAAAAATCGTTGGGCAATTTTAGTGGTCGAGAGGAAGTAAAAACACAGAGAAAATCGTTGGTAGGAAAAATACTATAAGGGATAACTCGTGTGGGTTCTCTAAGCAATAAAATATCTTTGTAATAGATAGACAAAGAAAGTAAATAAAGCTAATTCAGTGAGGTAAATATCTAGTTCCAGGGTTGTGCGATTTCCTTTGAGTCTTTTCCTAGGAGCGTTTCCAGGTTCAATATCGCAAGGTTCGAAGGCAAGAATCTATCATGATCTCTTAAGTTCTCAAAGTAAGTAGGTAATGGGTTTTTGTATATAGTGTTGGAAGGGACGGTATCTATAGGTTCTCCATAGGTCGCAAGATTCTTGGGAAGGTTCTAAATCTTAAGTGAGCAGCAAGATTCCAGAGATTAATCTTCAAGGATAGAGAGGCGAGATTTCATCTTCGTATCTATCTTCAGGTCAGGCAGCTCAATCCCTTTCCAATATCAGGGTCTAGGGTGTTAGTAAGTGTTTCCGCGGTAAGACGTAACTCCATGGTGATTCTTAAAAGGAAAACACAGTGAAACTCCATGAAGATTCGCTTGAAAAAATAAGAGAAAAGCGGAGTAAAATATGGGAAAAACGTTGAGAAAAACTTTTTAACTCAAGCATGGGATCTCTCCCAGTATGAAAACAAAATGTTAAAAACAACAATCAAATTCCTTTAAAACCTTAGAGCAAGGCATCTCTCTAAGTCAGAAAACTGTTGGTTTAAAACAATGTTCAAATTCTAATAATCGAAAATGGAGGGGCGTCCATCAAAACATTATCCAAAATTTACACAACATTAAAAAAAAACTCACCCAACTCGAAATTAGAAAAACCATCATAATTAAACCAATATTTGAGTCCATATACATTTTTAACTTGATTACCAATACAATTTTACACATGCGTACCTTAACCGAAGGCGCAAGATCCGAGATGGTTGTCCTACGCTTGTGCTCCACCTAACTTCTGCTTGCTAATAGTTGAGACCTCACTGGTACCTCCCAACCAACGCTACGGGTAATCTTCTTCCCCTTGAGCCCCCCGAGCCACAAAGGGGCCACACACACAAACCAGAGAAAGCTAGCTCCCAGCTCGCCTTGCAAGGTCGAGTTACCACTCGCTAATCGAGCTGGGCATCCCAACTCCCACAAGAAAAATCAGTCAAGAAAAATATCGACAGCGTAACGCTAGGCCTACCAGACGTGATCCATTCTCCTCCTCTGCCATTTCTTTTATAGAGTTTTCTTAGTGTCTTGTTTCCAAAATGCATACTAAATTATTTTTATCAATTTGTTATTAGAAAAATTCTTTCGTGTACACTTGTCATCCGATCCCTTAGTTTCACCAGAATTTCATTTAATTAATTAATTTAAATTGCCAATTTTCTTCACCCACCTAAAAACGTTCCTACAAATGCTCCTCGATGTCCCTTTATTCCCTCACATTCCCTTAATGATTGACGCCTTTCTTAAAGCTTAGTTGAGTTCGAAATTATAAATTTCTCTAGACTAGATTCCCTTCTATGTTCCACATTCCTTTTGTATTTAAGTTTCCCCTTTTTGGTCCAAGTTCTAAATTAGCAAGTTTTGCACATAGCCAACAATTAATCTTTTAAATAATTTAATCCTCCATTAATTTTTAAAATTTTATTTTTACCCCCATTTTATTCATTCCCCCTTTATTATTTGCTTAAGTAATTTTTAGTTCTCATGTCCTACTTAGACCTAAAATTTAAATTCAACTAGGCTCAACAAAATTGTTTTTAAGGGAAATTTTATAATTTTTAAACTTTACTCATGCGTTTTTGAACGAGAATACTGTTTCTCTGCGGTTTTGAATAGAAATAATATTTCTCCACGGTTTTGAATGGGA
>JASDQU010884956.1:22389-34492 GCA_032191745.1 Picea mariana
TGAAGATTCTTAGTTTCAATCTACTGGATCTAATCTATTTTACTGTTGCTAAGTGTTGAAATATCTTAGATCTAAGCGAATGTTGCGATGCTCGGTGCTATCTACAAAGTATAATAAGGGTTGAATATTGATGAATGATCTATGATAAGTGCATTGTAAGTGATATAATCATGGATCTATGTCCCAGCTAAGGTTGCAGACACATGAGTCTTGCAACCACCCTTGCCTCTACCTCAGGTGAGACTTCATATGCTTCATAGGTGTTGCCGAAAGGGCCAGTAGTTAGGGATTTGTTGGTGCGCTCTTGAGCATTGAACCCTAGGTCTTCTCTTGTGCCAACAAATGGTTCTTTTCCCGGGACCTGAAACTGTGATTATTGGGAACTAAGGAAGAAGAAACTTTGTGCAAAAGAAAATTCTGTGCATAGATTTGTTGCCCTAGTGCATAGCTTTTTACTCGACATGTGAAGCTTTGTGCTAGGAATAAGGTCAGATCTGAAGAAAGGAATATCAAATATGAAGAAAAGAAGTGATATCTGAATGCTCTATGCTCTAAGAAAAGTAAAAGTGGGAATTTTTGAAAGAAAGAGGTCAGATCTACAGAGAAGAGGTAAGATCTGTAAACCCTGTGCTCTAATAAAGGTAAGAATAGTTAAAATTTCTTAGATCTGGAAGCTTTGTGCTCTGTAGAAGTAAGATAAGTGAAATTTTTGTTTCTAGAGCATGGATCTAGGTATGTTTGATAGATTCGGTCCTAGCTTAAAACCTAGGGCATTAATAGAAGAAAAATAGTTTGATATGAGTATATCTGATAAGAATAATGATAGATATGTTATACCTATGCATAGAAAGAATGTTTGGACTAACAAATGGATGCAGGATCCTAGAAAGAATTTTTTGCAGACTAACTACCATGATCCTGGTGCACAATACAGAAGAAGTTCGGGATCATTTAAGAGAAAGAGAGGATTGACCCTATGTTATGGTTTCAAAAAACTAGGCCATCTAGCTAAGGATTGCCCGGGTGGAAAACCCAGTTGTCTCTGTTGCAAAGCTTTGGACTATGAAGTATTGGATTGCCCTACAATGATTGCTAAGCTTGAAAGAATGAATTTGCATGAAGAACACCCTAGGACATCCCCAGAAATAACAGAACCCCAGAAAGAATCAGAGAAAGTATTAATACAGATGAAAGAAACCCTGAAGGAACATAAAGATGTTTGATTACCAGAGATCTTCAAAGAAACGGAACAAATCGAAGAAAAACTAGGGGACTTCGAGATTGACTATATTCTTGATGGAGAAACACAAGTGAACAGTACTCCAGAAAGAACCTGGGAATCTATAGGGAAGCCTGCCATGATTCCTTCACTGTGAGGAATAGTATTATTCAGAGGAAAATTGGTGATGTTATGTGGAAAAATCGCTCAGATACTTATGACAGTCAGTGGAACTTCGACAGAATAAGATTTTGATATTATCAAATTTATTGAGGATGGCACTCCGTTCACTATGTTACTTGGAAAACCTTGGATTGAGAGAGATCAATCTAGAAAGAAGGAAGAAGAAAAGGTATTACAATAGTAGAGACAAGAGATAAAAGATTTCATGACCAAAAGGATAGCACAGTTGATTGAGGAACAAGAGAATAAATCAAAGCTATTTGACACTAGAAGCTCATATGTCAAAGAATTAGGGGACTCATAGAAGATTGGAGTATCTATACCAGATACAGATGAAGTAGTTCTCCCAAGTCTTGGGAAAGAACCTCAGCAACGCGAAGTGACTATGCCCAACAAAAATAAGAACCAAATCGAGAAACGAACTACCGAGACAAAGCTCATGGGGAAGAAGGATAGAAATCTAAGTAAAAAGAGAGCTCAGATCGACAGGCTATAGAGGGTTCCAGAGGGAACCTCTCCGAAAGAAACTTTTCACAATTCGATCTTCGTCGAGATAACAGAACAGTGACATGGGTCACTTCGTCATGGCGAAGCAATATAGCCATTGGAGGCCGATATATCCATTCGACTGTCGCCCTGAACGGATCGAAAAGAATTTATGGCTCATCACCCGACCGTTAGACCACACCATAACGAATAGAACCAGAGGTAAGGAATCCCCATACCCATTGCAAACAATCTGTTATAGAGTTACTTACTTAAGCCATCGCGCCATGCATGGAAGACACTTTTGCTAATTGTGAATTTGAATCTGCAGACTACTTGAATTGTGAACAGTGATTACTCTGCCCTTACTCTCTACCTTACTACAGTATCTATGTTACTTTGAGAACCCAAGCTATTGATCATGAGCGTATATGTCTGACGAATTTAGCACAGATGAAGAATCTATAAGAGATATACTCGCTAGCCTCAGAGACGAAAGAGTCATGTCGGAGTGGCGATTGTCTACAAGTTTACATGCATCATCAATGAGAGGAGTGAAAGTCTCCCCGTCGACTTCTCAAGCAGGAACATCCTGAGCCGGCGCAGAAAGAAGAACCAAACATAAGGACGATATGGCCAATGCGAAGTTGGTTCCATCCATAATACCTGCTTACATACCACCTCTGAGCGATGGGATCAACAGAGATAGTGTGCCTAGATACTTTGAGTACACTCTAGTCACGGCGTACCTACCGAAAGGAGTATGCGTCATCTGCGCAGATCACAAAAAGATCGCAGCCTTGAAGTTTAGTGACTTCAACCTAGGTGATCATAAAGTTTACAACAGACTTTCCCCGTACAAGTACCTAACCAAAACTAAGGGAAATAATTCTAAGATCATCCCTCAGTAATGGACGATGAACCTCGCACAGTCTACTCTACTCAACGTTATGAAGATACCGTACTTTGACATACATCAGGAGGTTAATGCTTGTGTAAAGTTGTTGCTGGAAATTTACCATGGATGATACTTATGGTTGAACCATTTCATAAGAGTTGATCCAACGCCGATCAATCGGATCACAGGGCTTAGCATGCAGGGCCCTAATCCCCACGATTACTATCTTGGAAAGACCATGGATCGCGTTCTTGCTCAGAAGATCAAAGAATCCTATGGAAATGTTGAGAAAGGTGCATGAGGCTACAAGGTAGCTTCTATTGAAAGTGGTGCAGTGCACCTCGCCTGTCAACTGATCGCAGGGAAGTTGGTATGCAAGAATCGACCCATGCAAGTATCCAGCTTTGTAGTCAACCTCGCAGGAAAGTGCGCAGAGGGACTATAAATGAACTGGGTGAAGTATCTGGTGAATCAACTAGAGATTGATTGCAGAGAAGCCGATGATCAAGGGCATGAATTTCATTTTAGTTGGCTCTTGATACTTATAGATTTCGTTGCATGGGAGCTACCAGAAGGTGCAACCTTCCCCGACATTGACCACTTTGAACCACTGGCTACGAAGTTCAGTACCCTATGGTACTTGAACGACATGAACAAGCAGTGGCAATCCAATGCCATATTTCATACCTACTACACCCAATTGAAGCTCGCCATCCATTCCGAGCATCGCATGACCCCGAATAATTTGCACAGGTTTTGACCTTTGATAAAGTTTAGTGTAGACCGCCATTTTATATATCTGACAGCACACGCTAATGAGAACAAGGAACAACTTCAATCTTATTACAAGCTGACAGAAGAAGACCTGGAGGAAATCACCAACGAATGGTCGACAGACCTCCTTATTCCAACAGACCCCGCAGAAGTGTCCGACATTGACAGCCCAGAATCTACACAGAATACACCTAGACCCAGTAAGACAAAGAAAACAAACCAAACAAAGAAGGATGAGGATATCTAGGATGTAGACAATAGATATGTAAGAACTACATCCATTACACCAGAGCACGAAGGTAATGGCGAAGACTTATAGGAAGTCGAACAGAGGCCAGAAGACGAAGTAGAAATCATAAAGAAAAGGAAGGGTTCGCCTCCATAACCTTCCTCCTGAAAGAAATCAAAAGCACCCGTGACTAAGATGAAGACCACGCTCACTCCAGATGACTTTAGTTTTCTCATTGCATCTATGAACGAAACCATAGAAGAGATAACAGAAAAACAGGAAGCTAAGCAAGAGACAATGTACAACATAATCGAGATCGAACTCCAATGAGTACAGTAAGCTCTCCAATCTAGCCGCACAATCTCCTCTGTGACCATACAAAAAGGAACAACAAAAGAAGGAAATGAACCAGTTCAACTCTGCAAGATTGCTAACACGATCGAAGTAAGCCTTCGTAAGGCACAGGAAGAAACAGCACAGGCCACCCAGGCCTTAAAGAAAGCACAGGAGGAAATCATCGAGCAACACTGAGCTGCACAACAAGAGAAGGACACTCTCCAAGTGAAATTTGAAGAAGACAAAGCAAAGATTCAAAAAGAGAAAGAGCATCTACTCGTGAAGCAGATTGGGATTGAAGAAGAAGTCAATAGATCATTTTTCTCTATGATCGGCTTAGAACAGAAGGCAGAGGACCCCATCGAGCACCAAGTGATGACTCTTACTGAATTTATTCAACAACTTCAACAAAGAGTTGTGGACTTAGATATTTAAACCATACCATAGACCCCACAAGAAGTGCGTGACCAGCGAGAAATAACTGCCCAGAGCATTATAGAAAGGATTAAAGAACTCTCTGAGGAATGAAAACAGTTAAGTAGCAGAAGTGCACAGATCTACAAGAACCTAACCGAGAACCCAGAATTGCATAAATTGGAGTCATAGCTCCAAAAGGTGAAGTATGACACTGAAAATATACAAGTGTATTTGAAAGCTCTGTCACCTATAGAGAGAATGAAGAGGTTTCCATAGAAACGCATAGCCCAACTGCATATTCACACGCTTCAGAGTAAAGTAATGGAAATCTCTCAATGACTTCAACCAGTGCAAGAAAATGCATGCCAACTGTTCACTGAAGTTGAAAGCAAAGGAGTAGAACTTGAACAACTTGTGAATACAGCAGAATAGGGCCTAGAAGGGCCAGTGAACGAGGCACTCATCCAGGAGTTCGTCGAGCAAGAGGCAGTAGCAATGTGACAAGTTGAAGTAGCTCGAGCCAAGCTTGAGGAACTCAAAGAAGAATTGGTCAAACTTGAGTGACTCGGGACGAGTCACGGGTGAGTCTTGGGGGCCTGTTGGCCCTTGACCAAGTTTTGAGGAACACTTGGTCATAATTGACCATTTTTGGACTTCGACACCCTGTCAAAGATGGAGCACCAGGTGAAGCAGAGATCACAGGACCTCGGTCCACTTTTAGGCCTCTTTTAGGGTTTTGGGTTAATGTAATGGGAAAGGGATGTTGGCCCATGGATTTACCCACACTTAGGCCCACNTAAAGAACTCTCTGAGGAATGAAAATAGTTAAGTAGCAGAAGTGCACAGATCTACAAGAACCTAACCGAGAACCCAGAATTGCATAAATTGGAGTCATAGCTCCAAAAGTTGAAGTATGACACTGAAAATATACAAGTGTATTTGAAAGCTCTGTCACCTGTAGAGAGAATGAAGAGGTTTCCATAGAAACGCATAGCCCAACTGCATATTCACACGCTTCAGAGTAAAGTAATGGAAATGTCTCAATGACTTCAACCAGTGCAAGAAAATGCATGCCAACTGTTCACTGAAGTTGAAAGCAAAGGAGTAGAACTTGAACAACTTGTGAATACAGCAAAATAGGGCCCAGAAGGGCCAGTGAACGAGGCACTCATCTAGGAGTTCGTCGAGCAAGAGGCAGTAGCAATGTGACAAGTTGAAGTAGCTCGATCCAAGCTTGAGGAACTCAAAGAAGAATTGGTCAAACTTGAGTGACTCGGGACGAGTCACGGGTGAGTCTTGGGGGCCTGTTGACCCTTGACCAAGTTTTGAGGAACACTTGGTCATAATTGACCATTTTTGGACTTCGACACCCTGTCAAAGATGGAGCACCAGGTGAAGTAGAGATCACAGGACCTCGGTCCACTTTTAGGCCTCTTTTAGGGTTTTGGGTTAATGTAATGGGAAAGGGATGTCGGCCCATGGATTTACCCACGCTTAGGCCCACTTTTGTAATGTATAAATAGATACTTAGGCAATGTAAGAATGGTCGATGGCTTAGTACTAGTATTTAGATCTATGTGATCGAATGTGGATTGTAAATTCTTTGTGCATGATTGTAAGAGGCTTGCAGAGCTAAGTGCAAGTTGTTGTAAGAGGTTGTAGAAGGCTTTGTGTTGAAGTGTAAGGAAGAAGGATCTAGTGAGCTGCGCAGATATTTTTTCCTATGCGAAGAAGGGTTTCAGAGGCTTTGTGCTTGTAACAGCTTGAGGATGATAATAAAGAAGAATATCTTGTGTGCGTAGCCCCAGGGGGGTGGGGGGGTGAACCACATAAATCAGTGTGTTATGCTTTGTGCTTTGATATATCCAATTATGCTTTGTGCTTCTTAGATGTGTATGAATGTTAGATTTGATATGTATGAGTATGCTTAGTGTTGATATACTGGATTTGATCTATTTTACTGTTGCTAAGTGCTGAAATATCTTAGATCTAAGCGAATGTTGCGATGCTCTATGCTATCTGTGAAGTATAATAAGGGTTGAATATTGATGAATGATTGATACTAAGTGCGTTGTAAGTGATATAATCACAAATATGTGTCCCAACTAAGGTTGCATACACCTAAGTCTTGCAACCACCCATTCCTCTACCTCGGGTGAGACTTTATCTACTTCGCAGGTGTTGCCGAAAGGGTCGGTAGTTAGGGATTTTTTGGTGCGCTCTTGAGCGTTGAACCCTAGGTTTTCCCCTGTGCCAACAAAAAGTGCATCTGTATTAAATAATAGAAACAGATATTACAACCAAAGCCTTGATGTCGTAAGGTCCCTTCCAATAGTCCCTTGCTTCCCACATACTTTTGCTCCAAGAATTCTAAGACTATATATCTAAAAGTCACTCACAATCTATCTTGACAAAGAAAAACTCAAAGCCACTTTAACCAAGCTAACAATCTCAATCCAATTTCCCATCTAATCAATCTATACCAAGCCCAAGCTAAATCCAACTAACTTTCTCCATGAGTGCTCCTCTCCTTTTATAAGTTGAAGAGGTAAGGTGAGGAGGTTAAGATGATCCCACTAAATCAAAAAAGAGAGTAATATCCAAACCGATCAGAGGCCACCTCACCATAGAATCTTCTTCTTCTAGAAGCATCGAGAAGATGCTCGTTTTTCCCACGTATGAAAAATCATCGCACCCTAAGTATAGTGCAGCCTGCAAAGACGTCATAGCCTAKATTTAGAGAAAGGAGACAACRATCGTGCATCCTCGCACCCTATATATAGTGCATCCTAAGACGACCTTCTTTAATAGGGTTTTTACAAAGGAAAATACAATTTCTTCTCTCAGAAAAAGTTCTTCTCCCTTCTTTCTTCAGGAATTTGGGCCACTGATCCTTCTAAAGACAAAGGATAGGTTTACATCATTAACRTTCATAGGGGTGGCGAAAATAATGTGTAACACTAGAAAACCTACATTTACCTCCAAAATTTTCAAAAACTATATAATTGCAAGGAATTCGACGGATTTTATGAGCTATTGAGGGTTTCCCAACCATTTCACTCGTTGTATCCCATCCCCAAAATGAATAACCATATTTTTCTCACATTAAAAAGAGGTCTTGGGGTCCCATTTACAACAACAAGCAAGAGAACAAGTAAACTCTACCAAAATCCCTTCCCCTTCTTAGCCCAAGTTTTGTAGCTCTTTCTGAGATTTGGCCTCAGCATTCCCCTCCAACCCTTTCTCCTTATATAACCCTTTCCCTTTTCCCAAGATATCAGTTGGTTGTGAGAGGAAAGCATGGGAATGATGCACTTGGAGCAACAATAGAGGAGCCTGAACCTGGTTCGTGGAGCGTTTTCCAAAGAAGGTTGTAATCTTCTTGATCTTCATATTGAATAAAAGAGTTATTTTCATGTCCCAATGCATTGTGCTTTTATGATTAATTTATTAATGCAACTATGTCTATGTATGAACATTAACAGTGATAAGTAGATATCGTATATCTTGTAGCGTTGTTTTCCTAAGTTTTTGCAGGTCATCTTTGGGAAGAGACCAACAATCGCCACAAAGGAAAAATAGGTCTACACCAAACGAAATGACCTAAGGCACACCTACTTTCCTCTCTCTTTTCATTTAATTTTAGATAGTTTTGGGGTATCTTAGGAATAGAACTGTCTTTTAAGTGAATTTAGTGCTCTACCTGTACCTCGACTCAGTATAGTAATAAGGGGATTTTCCCTGCTATCATCAGGCAAGGTATGGCATGGAAAGTCAAGGCATGGAAAGACATGCAAAGGCAAGGAAATGTAGGGAAAGGCATGCCATGGCATGGAAAATCATGGCAAGGCAAGTTAAGGTAAGGCATGACATGGCATGGCATGACAAGGAAAATCATGGCATGGTAAGGCAAGGCATGGAATGGCAAGGAAAGGCATGGCATGGCAAGGAAAGGAATGACATCGAAAGGAAAGGGAAGGAAAGTCAAGTGAAATCAATGCAAGGAAAGAAAATGAAACACAAGGAATGGCATGGCATGGCATGGAAAGGCAAGGCATGGCATGGAAAATCGAGGCAAGGAAAAGAAATGCAAGGCAAGGCAAGGCAATGCAACGCAAGGAAATGAAAGGCATGGTATGGAAATATAAATCATTGTATGGCAAGGTAAGGCATGGCATGGAAATTCAAGACATGGCATGAAAAGTCAAGGTATGGCATGGAAAGGAAAGGCAAGGCATGACATAGAAAGGTAAGGTATGGCAAGGTATGGCATGGCATGTCATGGCATGGAAAGGAAATGCATGGCATGGTAAATCAAGGCATGACATGGAAAGGAAAGGCAAGGCAAGGAAAATCAAGACAAGTCAAGGCATGGAAAGGTAAGGCAAGGCTAGGCAAGAAATACAAGTAAAGGCAAGGGAAGGCTAAACATAGTTCCTTAACAACAAAAAAGAACTACAAAATACAAGAATACCATAAAAACCATAAAATGAAGCAAAAATTTCAATCATTCATAAATCTGAAATATTCGTTCAATTATTCATTTTACATACCTATGGTCATTCAATTAGACCATCATGATCACTTCTAATACTGATGGTCTCAATGTAAGGCAAGAAGTATCATACCTTTGATGAGTTATTACTTGGAATTTTTTGTAGTTGGAGGTTTGTAGCATTAACCAAGTTCGTAATGTGGTTTAAAGTTTCACCTGGTCTACAATATTGAAATACATAGCCATATTTTTTTCGTCTTCTTTCATCCTATGTCAGATGTTTTCCTTTAATAACCATTGACCCAATCAAAAATTCAATGCTTTTAGAGTCTGTTACTGATTGCATGAGGGTCTAATTTCCCTCTAAGCAATGTGCCAACCAATCATCAGTGCCCCATTCATTACCTCTTAGGGAAACCATTGCATATATATTCCCTGCAAAAAATGGAGTGCCAACACATGAGTCCACTAAATGACCAAAGCATAAAACATTGATGTTAGTTATTCAAAATTTAATAGAAGGTTTCACCGAACTTGGCAGTAAAATATCTGGGATGTGATCATAATCTACTCAAATATTTTGTTGGTCCTCCTCCAACTGGGATAATTCCATATTTATACATTCACCAATGGGGTTTGATACACAATCCCATCTATACACCCAGTTTATGGATTCAAAATCATCTCATTCATTACTACTGCATGGACAATAGAAGAAAGAGATTTTTCTCGTCCATATTTCAACTATGGCATTATCTGATGTTCGATCTTAATGCAATCCATGAGTTCCATGTATTGTTTTGCATTCGTACCACTGTGATCGATCTACATCGACCACCTCCCAAAAATATCTATGTACATGTCCTTTCATGTGTGATTGGTTTTCACGGGTTCTTGTTCCCTCTCCTACTACTGAAGAACACCATTCAACAATGGATTTCACATCTCGAATAAGGGAAGTAGTTGTGAACTTTATTCATTCCATGCATAATGCTATTTTATGCATGCTCCTTCTCCATCGTGCTCCTCTTTCCCTTTCCCAGACTTGAAATAGTTCCAAATGTGTGGTACCTTGAGTTTTTTTTCCAACATACACAACCATGGAAATGGATGAGAATTTTTGAACTGGCTTGCACAACCATCTAACCAAATCCAATGTTGATCCATCTGTATGTTCTTCTCCTTAAGGTGATTGTAAAACAACTCAAATAATTTTTTACATAGGCTAATTCATGGCACCGATCATCGCTTATGTAGAAGTGATACTCCTTTAATATAACTCTATTTTATTCAATACTATATGGCCCAATTCCCATGCATGTATGTGATATGGAACACTACACTGACTTGCTATTGTTAATAATATTGGATTAAGATTTGCAAGGAAACCTCCTTCCTCCCCAATTCATATTCATCACTTACGTGGATGAACTTTCTTAGTAATTTCATTCCACCACACCTGGAGCATGTCCCATCTAAGAAATATTTTTGAAAAAATGTACAACCCTTTGGCCTTGTACATAAGATGTTGTGAATAAAGTCTCTATATGACAACAACATCAATATAACTAAGCATTCCTACAAAAGGGTGTTATGAAATACACAAAATGTGTGTGTGTGTGTGTGTGTCATAATAATAACCATACTCAATGTGATATATACAACAACATGTTTTACGAATTGTGTTTATTTGAACATACCAAAACTTGCATTTATAGAAAGATCTTTAGCCTAAGTTAAGTGCACTATGTACTATCCTGAATCTCTCATACAATACTTATATTTATGTAATGTCAAGAAAGTGTTTAATATGGGGTTCACAGTCCCTAGATCCCCTTCTCAATTTTAGTACATCTTTTTGGTTGGAAGAAGGAATATTGTTCTCGTGCCAGAAAACATGGACTATTCCTTTAACTACTCCAATTAACCTCATGTTAGAATGAGGTAGCCTACTAGTGAAGGCCCACAAATCTGTTGGGTCACTTATGTCRAGGCTATCTCGTCTATTATAATACTTTCTAAGGGTTTTAATATTGCATTTCATGAGATGAGAGGTTTGTTGTATCAAACAATGTTTTCTTGTGATMTTGCTAACAATTGATTGTGACAAGACACATCATACTGCATTACGGTCTTTAGAACGAGATTTCTTACCAATTTTTTKAAAATCATCCACAAGGTTTCTAACAATATCATGACTTTTTTCTAAACTTTTKATTSTTTTAATGCCTAAAATTCTCCTAACAATAGTCAAACTTCTAGATTTTAACAAAGCCAAAAAAATTGACATTTAGCGGCATCGGATTTTGGTTCAAAATATTATTTAATGATTTTATAAGAATAATAATGAATAATATGGTTAGGAACTTACCTTCAAGTGATGCTAGACCACTTTCATCCATCTGAATGCATTTAGGATTTCCTTGGCACACACTGCTCAATCTAGGTAGGGACAATGAACCCCTATTCTGGAACTCTTGACCTCCCTGCTATGAAGTTAACAATGTTGTAGTTCTTTCCCCTTCAATCAATGTCAAATCAATTCTAGGAGGAGAGTGGACATGCCCATGACTAGTTTCTGGAATGTCGGACTATCCAACAAGAATTTGCACCACATGAACTTATTCACTAGAGTATTGTGCACCAGTTGCCTCTATAATTTCATCCATTGTATAATCAACTCCAAGCATCATCTCGTCATCCACAACAACTTCTTGATGAGATATTGATTGGAGGTACAATAGAAGTCTAAACTGGATTGGTTTCTATTGAACTCCTATGCTTTGCTTGTGGTGATGGAGGAGAAATAACATCAACATCTATTCCACTAAAAATTGGATTTCCCTCTTCTGAAAGCTTACGCTTTGAAATACATAGCCTTGCCTTTTATATTTCTTCATCTACCTTTTCAATGGGTATTTTTTTCCTAGAGGAATTTCTATCTTGATTTCATTGGTTCCCTATCATTTTTAAAGTGGAAATTTATCTTCCAATCACACCATAACAAATTTGTCTTGGTATTACACAAGAAGGCACAACTAACAATTCCAATTCCAGTTGGACAAA
>JASDQU010884957.1:0-33646 GCA_032191745.1 Picea mariana
CATTCTAATCTGATGATACCCTGAATGGAGATCCAATATTTTGAAATAGATTTCTCCATGTAGTTCATCTAACAATTCATCAATGATGGGAATGGGAAACTTAGCTTTAATAGTGATCTTTTTGAGCTCTCTATAATCTGGACACATACACCATGAGCTATATTTCTTGAATACCATTACCACTAGTGCAAAGTAAGAACTTTGGCTAGGTCTAATAATGCCAGCCTCTAACATTTCTTCAACCATGCACTCAATTTCACTCTTCTGGGCATAAGGGTATCTGTATGGACTGATGTTAGGAGGAACACTCCCAGGAATTAGGTGAATTTCATGATCATGATTTCGAGTGGGTGGAATACCTTTGGGAATATCTTCAAATACTTTGGAATGCTTATCAATGATCCCTTGGAGATCTTGAGGAATAGATGGCTTAGATGTTTGAACATCTAGTGAGAATAATTGTGCAATAACACCTTGATGCCCCTTTTTCAATAATTTCTTCATGCCATTAGAGCTTATCACCTTACCGAGTTTCCCTGTGATACCTATTAAATCAATTTCTTTTCCTTCCAATGAAAATTTCATGAAAAGTTATTGAAAATTAAAAGCCACTGCTCCTAATGAGTGTAACCATTGGATTCCTAGTAGAACATCAGCACCACCCATGGGTATAGTAATCATTGGACTATTCATTACATATTCCCCCATAGTAAGATTGATCTTATTTCATTTTCCTGAGCAATTGATAGTTCCTCCATATACAATCATTACTTGAAACTCTGGTGCTGGATATACAAAGCAATTGAGAGATTTGGCTAATTTATAGTGAATGAAATTATGAGTACTGCCATAATCAATTAAGACTATTACCTTTTTATTTTTGATGTATCCTTCGATCTTAAGGGTTTGAGGAGTGCTAATTCCAGCCAATGCATTACACAATATCGTGGGAGTCAACTCTTCAAACGAAATTGCTTCTACGTTTTCATCTTGAGATGGTTCTTGTTCTTCTTCTTCTTCCTCTTCACAATTTGTGTAGAATAATTTCTTTTCACCACACTTATGTCCCCTACTATACTTGCTGTCACAATTAAAGCATAAACCTTTTTCTTTTCTTTCCTCCATTTGTTGAGGTGTCAACCTTGTAGGTTGAGGTGTTTTAGAAGAAAGAGCATTATTGTCTCTATAGATGTTAGGATTGGTCCTTCTAGTATCCATAGCCATATTTTTACTTTCAACATTTCTTGCCACACTAAATGCATTTTCCAATGATTTGGGTTCCCAAAGGCTAACCTCATGTTGAATGTTATCTCTTAAAGTTCCTATGACTACATCAATCAAGTGCTCATCTGGAATATCTATTACCTTTATATTAAATCTTTGGAAGTTCTCAATGTTCTCTGTAATTGAACCCTTTTGCTTGAGATTTATCAATTGGCTAAAGAAGGTATTGCTCCTTGTATCCTCATAGTGTGCTATCATTTCTTCCATGAAAATTGTCCAAGTGACAAGTGATTTGCGAGAACAAAGCCATCTATACCATACAAATTGATTGGGTTCTAAATATAAAGAAACAATTAGTACCTTTTGTGTATCTGGCACATTATGTAGATCAAAGAAATTCTCCATCTAATGTATCCATGTGATAGGGTCCTTGTCATCAAAATTCCTCACATCAATCTTAGGAACATGGTTGGTTTTCAACCCAAGGTTAGAGTTTCTCCATTCTTGATTCACCTTCCTTGTGTACTCATCATGAATTTCATGGGATGCATTTTCACTTTCAGGGGCCCTCTCTGTTATGAAATTTTTCAATACTTCCTTGATCTCCCCTTTTAAACAATCCATATGAAGAGCAATAGGAATATGAACTGTTGGTTAAAGGGGTGATGAAGGATACCTAGAATCCCTATTGATACCAATTGGTCAGGTAGTATAAAATCTGTTTAATGACAATTTTTTAGGAATAAATGTCTTTATGTAATTATACTGCATAATGACGAAAAGGAATTTAGGATAGAAATCTCCTTAGCTAGAAGAACTTAGTGATGTAGTATTATTGTATGATTTGAATGCATTGTGGCAATGTTATACCATTTGGTATGGTTAAGGACAAGAGGCTTGCATTATTTATAAACATTGGTATCTTTTGAATGCATATCAAGATTTTGTTGGTTATGAGTTAGTAACCAAAGTAAGTAAAGGGACATGAACTTATATAAGAATAAATTATCAGATATGGAAAGGCCATAGTGTTGCACAAGTGTCCGATGAACTTCCTACTATTCTTAGTGTTTGGAATGCAACCCTTTTTCCAACACTAAGAAGCACCATATAATTACATTCTTGGTGTATTGTTCGAGTAAAAAACGAAGACATCCAAATAGTTGAGCAAGAAATAGGAATTGTAAGGATGAGGTGTTGAAGCATTGGCCAAATTTTCCAACTCACCATGTTGGGATGCATGACTTGTATAAAAGGGTATTCTAATGAAAATGTCAGGATGCATTGAATAGTATGCGTGAGTATATCATGGAAGTGTGAAAGTGGTAAACTTTTCACATGTACATGATAATATAGAGTTTTGTATGCTTTAAGACATTATTGAATGCATTTTAAGGAATGCTTACATATACCATATTCATGGAAATGATTATATTAACATATCAAATGTTATGATTATTACTATTGCATGAAGTTTAGAACATTCAAGAGTTGTTGGATATTTCAATGAAAGAGATGCAGCTTAAGGTAGTCATATAAGGATGGACTATAGAAACATTCGGTTAGGGAATAGAGTAATGCAAATAATTAAGGCTAAGAAAACAAATAAAGAAAAAGAAAGTCTGGTTGTTGATATTTCATGTGCAAGACATGATAATTTCATTTTAATTACTAAATGTTTGACAATTGTGATTGAATTGTTAAGTGTGGATAATTCTAAGATCACTTGGAAGTTTTTGTAGGTATTGCAATAAAAATATGATGTACATGATATACTGACAATTTATTTGGTTGAGTGAAAGATATAAATAATGCAAGAAAATGGTCTCAAAGTATGGCACTGGTGAAAGCCATAGCAAAGACCAATGCTCGTTGTTGCAATAGTCAAGAAAATATGATACGAAATTCACGTTTTGGGAAAATATGAGAAACTATTATTACAACTAGAATACTTGAGAAGAAAATATAATGTTGGGACACTAAATTCCTATAATGCCATATCCTCAGTGGGGGGTCTATTAATAATCTAGTGTTCGACTTGTGTTTGAAATTCTTTTCAAGATTGATAGCTTAAGGACTAGGTAGTAGTGAAAGAATTCTTGATCATGGAAGGGTGAGTGGAGCAAGGAATAGGAAGCTCAAGAATGCTACAGTGAGAGGATTTGTTTCCTAAAGAAAATCTATGGAATAGAGAAAAATACTTCCAGATGAAGTATTAATAACTGAATCTAGTGCTTGAAAATAAAACACCAGAAGGATTAAAAGATTCTATAGAAAAAGAATGGATCTTTTTAAATATTTTTTCAAATATACATTGTATTTAATGCACTGAGGACAACGCATACATAAGGGGGAGGGGAATGTAATACCCCTAGTTGATCCCATTTGTAATTAAGCATATAGGCTAGTGATCCATGATACTTTGAGGCCAGAGTTCTTGTGTAGTAAATAGGATGGTGATCCATATGATGAAAGGGAATGTATGCCTATCCTATGTATCTGTAATTAGAATTAGATATTAATAAAATCACACCACTACTGCAGACTGACCCGAAAAAAGGGTAAGGGGGAATAAAATCCACTAGAAAGGGAAAAGGGGCTAAGAGTATAAGAAAGGGGCTAAGCCTAGGGAGCTTAGGCCAAGGGAATATTTTAGTAATACTCCTAAATTTACTTGATAAAATACATATAGTTATCGTATGTTCCCAGAGAAAGGGAATGAACCACCAAGTGGGTTCATGAGAGATTTATAAGGTTACAAGTGTCATCTCATGAACATGAAAATATAATGGGGAAATGTATCGCATTTTACCCATGCTATATACCATTCTCACAAGGGTTGGGAGGATGACTCTCTACTGCCACCATTTGTGCCCTATTGACATCACCATTTTTTTGCACTGAGGAAGCCTTGGGGAGGTTTTTGGGGAAAATGAAGCTGAAGAGGTGGGTTGTTAGGCTCGTGTGTTAATGAAGAGGTGGGTTTTCAGGACTATGTGTTGTAGAAGTTTCGGGTTGTCAATCCCAGTTTTTGTTGAAGAAACGGGTTGTCAGGATCATAAGAATTCTCTCTAGGTGAGAGAATTGTTGGGAATTATTTCCCTGAAGTGCCAATTGCAACTACAGGACTTGGAGACTTCCTTTGTAGGTTGTTAGGATCATCTGTTGTTGAAGAAGTAGGTTGTCAGGATTGTAAACATTCTCTCCAGGTGACATAATTGTTGGGAATTGTTTTCCCGAAGTGCCAATTGCAGCTACAGGACTTGGAGACCTCCTATCTTGTCTATTGTTGAATCCGTAGAAGGGAAGTAGGGAATCTGAAGGAATATTGAGAAGAGAAGGGGCATACTTCCTGGGGCGGGACATGCATGTGGGGAATGAGGGAATGTAGCTAGTTGGAGTTGGCACTTTAATCTGAACATTAGTGTTGTTTAGTAGACTTAGTCTTGGATAGAAATCCCTTTTCCCAAGTGGAGTTCATTCCTAGCCCCTGGGTGACCTGATACTAGGTTATAAGCAACAAAGTCTAATTATGGTAGGAAATTTGGAAGTTTTCATGCAGTTGGTGGCTATTTATACTAGATAAGTTCCCATCATGTGTTTGTGTAAATTATTGTAAGAATATTTATGTGATTATGTGTTGGATACTTAGTTTGCAAATGTTCATGCACTTCCATTATGGGTATTTGTTGTGTTAATTATAATAAGAATACCTACTGTTAAACTTGTACATAAGTTGTGATATGTAATTGTTGTTATGGTTTTTATTATTGTAATTATCCTTGAATATTTGTTGTCGGGATTGTTCAGATATGGAAATTATATGTTAAGACAATAATAATTGTGGATATAATTATGCTTGTGTGCATAGCTTGTTATAATTGTGCAAGGATTATAATCATGTACTTTTTTTCATGGGTTTCAACCATTGTATCTAACCTTGACATTTTACTACTAGGTTTCTCAGAAATGTATGTCTATTGTTAAATTGCATAGGCAATTGTAATAGGCATCCATGTCATGGGTATTGCGGTTATCATTATTCTCGAGTATATTACTGCTAGGAATTCCTAGAACTGCACATTTATGTGCACATGCAAATTTATGTAAAATCATTGATATCAGGACTGGAATTATGGGTTGATGTGGTTTAGCTCGGGATGGAAATACCCTATACAGATATGGATTGTTCATAGTCTAAAATTCTTCATTAAACGAATAAGAGAGAAAAATTTATCCTTCTCGAATAAGAATTGTAGTTTCCTTGAAGGCCTCGTAATCTTTAGAATTTTCCTGGAAGAAGTTCGGAGCCAATAAGTATGGAATTGTACTGATGAACTTGATAAATCATGTTTTTTTTCCTCGGATGAATTGAAACCATCAATTTTGTTTGGAGATTTGATACTGGCAGTCGATTGGGTATTCTCACGTATGAGATGTTGCAAAGGATGTAGATTGTTAACATCCATTGGATCCATCAGAGAATGGATATAAATGATCCCAACCATCTATAGGAGAACATTTGAGATGTAATCTTAGTCATTGATTGGCTTGGAAACCATTATACATGATCGAGAGGACAAGTATTGTCATGCTAATGTTATGCTGACATAAATATCCTATGTGTATGAGGAAGACACATGGAGGCCTATAATTGGTCGAGTTAATAGGGGTCTGAACCCTGTTGAGTCCAATCCTTTGGAAAGGTGCTTTAATCATGGTCATTAGTTATAGTTGGCATCGTAGGATGTTGACTATTGGCTGGAGCATGTAGCGATTGGAGCATTCCAAGGAAAGGATGTTGGATAACTTCGATGGGAAGACTTCGAGGAGAAATATTGATTTTCCATCCGAGCCTAGATGAAATTAATTCTAATTTTTGATCTTGATGGGTCTTGTTTGGACAAGGCCAAGAGGAAGGTGACATCATGTCGATAAGGATGACATCACCCACCCATTTCACATAGGATAGGTGTCAACCCTAAAGGATGTTTCAGTAATCAGCTATGAAATGTATGCCATGTCAATTCACATGGAGGGTCCATGTGTCAGGTGGCTATTGGGCCACATAGAAATATGTTTTGTCACTTTGGGGGTGAAACATGACATGGCCTAAGTTCCACGTATCAAGCTAGTTGGTGTAGTTGGGTAGGACCACATGTCTTGGGTTCCAACTTGGATACCAAGTAGGTCTACGCTTAAGCGAAGCTAAGGGGGAGTGATGCTAGGATGAAAAGGGGTGCCAATGTGTCTAGATAAAAAAATGTGGCATCCCATAATATGTAGACCATGTCGATGTTATTCCTTGAGACATGTGGATAAATACTAGCTTTCAGATCAATCAGACAACAAATCTCAATCGTTCATCAGTATATGTGCTAGTCAGAGTGAGAGGAAATACTGACATAGTTTCATTCTGATAGGGACAGATATGAGGATCGATCTAGTTCATCGATAGAAGGGTGGCAACAATGCATGATAGTTGTCAATTTGTCATGGGTTCCACTTGCTAAAATAAAAATAGGTTTGGAGATTTTGTTAACCTATGTGTAATTTAGAACTTCAACAAAATCCTAGATGTATATTGTCAGATCACCATGACTGTCAAATCAATTGGGGTGGATGATATTGAAATCAAATATCATAGTTGTAGAGTGGTTCCGAGTGGAAGCACTCTGATGGAAGGATTTTGATAAAAATGGGGATGTGGTTTGGAAGTCTGATAATGTGGGTCTAAGGAGTGATGTGGAAAATGCCACATCTATTCCATGTAGGATGGCACATGCACCAAGGTTCCATGTGGAACTGAGGTGGAATTGAGGGTAGAGGGTCCAAAAAATATAGAGGGATATAAATTTTTATCAATAGAACAAAATTGATCATGGTTACAGTCATTGGAAACATCTTGATGAGCAAAATTATTCTACAAGGGATAATTGGAAAAATGAAGTAGTTGGAAAAATTGAAATTTTGAGACCCCATTATCCTAAAGGAGAACTAGTGGGTCGGGTGATGTTACATTTGTGATAAGTGGACTAACCATAAAACAACATGTGGATTGATGTGGCACTAAATTTCATCATGGGGCATAAGGCTTCTACCCACTCAGGTGTTGACACCTATCCACTTCTTATTGGCTCAACTACATCATCCTAATGCCATCAATGTGTACCCAAATATTCCTCCCACTCACATGTACACAATGGAAAAGAATGAAACCTTTCCTCAAAGCTAGACCAACTAGGAACCGAGAAACTAGGGAAGAAACATAGAGAAATGGGGCTTGGAAAATTCGGAGGTCTGATTACTCTGGGGTGACAATTCCATCCTAATATTATCTAAGAAATCAATAGCCGAGATATTTCATCCCTAAGATCCAATGGGTAGTATTCAAGGGTGATAAATCAAAGGCTTTTCACCCGACAGGGCCCATACTCAACCTGCACAAATATGATTCCAACAAATGTCTCCCTCTATGGCATTCTAGCCACCACATTGGCACAATACATCATAATGACATCATCCTCTCTCTCCCTTATTTACAATCATAAAAATGGGTGGAAAATTGTGTTGTAAACCCTCCCCACCAAAATTGGTATTTAACAAGGCCTTCAACGCAAATCCTTTGGTGCTTTGGTTATCTAGTGACCCATTTAATCAAGGCTCCACCTCTGGTTCCTAATTCTTCGATGATGATCATAAAGCTGAGGTTTATCCTCCTCCCAATCCAATGAACACTATTTATCTTAAGTTTAAATAGGGATATTAATGATTTAAGGTTTATTTTTGGACTTAGATATCCCATAGTCTTTTTCGGTGTCTTCTTGCAAGGTTTCAACTTTACTCCCATGGAATTTATCGTTCATTTTCCAACAAGAAATAAGCCTGCTACTTGGACACCCAAATGAGGATTTGAAATCCTACAAATGTTTCATATAGTGGAGAGGGAAAAATATAGGTTTATTGGACTTCTTTGGCCTCCCATACATAAACATTTCATTTAATTCATTAACCCATTGATAGGAGATTATAGCACTCCATCCATCTCAAAATTTAACATTCATTTCTTAACTTATAAATATGGTTCCCTTTCACATGAAAACCTAATACAACATGTATGCCATTGTGTACATAGGAAAACATAGGTGTACAACCATTCATTTTCCCTATCAGTTCTTGACCATAACCATGAAGTTACATCCATTATACCAATATGGAATGTTTTTACCCTTCATAAAAAAATATAGAGTTCTTATCTTCAGATGTGCAAAACATACATATTTCATGCAGTTTCCACAATTTAACCAACACAAAGGATTGCAAATGAAAAAATTATTGTTGGGGAATAGGGTAGAACATGACATGAAATAGAGAACACAATACTGCAGATAATTGAAGAGGAATTTTTTTTTTCAAAGATAATGGTTGGTGTCTAAAGACACCGTTACAACACTTAAGTAGAGTGCAATATGATTAGAACATCACAATGCATGTTACAAATATTGATTCACATGATCTATTGAACAATATCCCTGATCTTCTTCACATAATAATGACCCAAGGGTTCTTCTCTTTTAAAAGATCTAACCAACTTCCATATAATCCAAAAGATCTTGTCAACATATAACCGTTGAATTTTAGAGTTTAATATGTGAAATTTGTGCTATCAATTTAGCTTGAAAAGGATGCTTGAATCGACCGCATATGTTTCTAACTCATAGTCAATTATTGGGCTACACGATCCACCACCCGACTATCTCCGATTGTTGGTTGACTATCCAACCAACAAGCACGTCGACTACCGATTGGTATAGTATGGTTGTTGATCTCCTAATCGACTGTATCCAGTTGTAGGTCAGCCTATCGACTAACTAAACCCAAGAGGTGTGTGATGAACCATCAATTCTTGATGTTCCAACAAGTCTTGAGCCCATTAAATAGTTATACACACTCATGAATGCAATACAAAAACTGACCATTCATTTTATTCGATTACATAGATCACAAATAATGTTTATCCATTTTCAAGTTGTAACCATCCCAATTAAATTTGGGTGAGCTCTTTTCCACCCAACCACAGGCTCTACTACTTTATCACTTCAACAACATGCCACCCCCATGTCAGGCCATGCATGGTCGGTCACCCAACCGATTGTATCTAGTTGTAGGTTGACCTCTCGACCGACTGAACCTAGTAAATGTGTGATGAACCATCAATAATTGATGTTCCAACAAGTATTAATCCCATTAAACACGTATAAACACTCATGAATGCAATACATGAACTGACCATTCATTTTATTCAATTAAAGAGAGCAGAAAGAATACTTATCTGTTTACAAGTTGTAGCCATCCCAACTGAATTTGGGTGAGAACTTTCCACTCAAACATAGGATCTACTATGTCACTTCTACAACATTCCACCCTCGTTCCAGGCCATGATACCACCAAGGGACTCTCACAATTGACTCAACAAGTGAAGGAATGGATCAAGAACATTACTCTCCTTCACTGCACTGGAAGAAACATAAGCTTCCCCCTTATCACTTAAGCTCAAGACCTCCATGAGTTTGTCAGATAACTTCATAGATGGATTTCCTATGCACAAGGGAGTCCCTTCAAAGCTACACTATCCCTTGATGACGTCCCATTACCAATGCCAATTTATTTCCAACCAGCACCAAGTCGCATACCTCTTTTTCTGAATTCTAGACATGGGACTTCTCTGTTCCAAGATGACCATTTGTGAGTTGGGAAAGCTTCCTAATTTTGTCAGGTAAGCTTCCTAGTTTCTTCTCCACTACTTAGACTTGACTGCATGATCTATGTATTCTCCGACATGAGTGTTTTTCTTCTATTGCATGAGCTATCCTCTCATGCAAACATAACCTTCCTCACACATATCGTTTTCTTCCCATTGAGAGTTGACTTCCCATGTCTGTGTCTACACAAAAAGTTCCTCCAAGAAGCTTCTCAAGTTCTAGATGCATTTGGGATTGTCCATGACTTCCCATGGGTGTACCTTTCATTTATTCCCATTCATTTATGTTGGGACTACTTCTCAACTATCCAACTGTGCTTTTCCTTAATATTTTACTTCAATTGCAAGGTAGAGGAATTTATGGTTATTTTCCTCAACATACTTCATCAAGGTGGCTTGAGGTCCTTAGCACATGAATCCCCTTTCTCTTCCACCTCACTAATCCCTCTCGTGGTATCATGGCTCATACACATGCTCCACCCATCAGTCAGTTGTGCGACATTTTCAATTAAACAATAAGACATTTACAATATTTATATGCCATGGTATGGAAATCATTACTCATGATTAGTTACATATAATGAGGGGACTAAAAATGGGGTGTTACATTATATTTGTTTCATTCAGAACACAACATCTACTCACCTTGTACTCATATATAGTTTTTCAACTATAACCTCTTTTCGATCAAGGAGAACCCCCTACAAATCCATGAACTTTAAAATTATTTCTAGTCTCCATTATTTCGTGGAGTTTCCACCTTCAAATATCTAATTCAACTAAAGGAAACACTAAGTTGTCACTTTAAATATGGATTCAAAACCTCCCTCGGCAATTTTGTTCTCTACTTTAAAATTGGAGTTAGCTTCTCTCGAAATGTCATACTTGAAAATGAGTTATGATTTGATATAGATTTCATTAATATATAATCTCTTCCACACATATGAAAATACTTACAATGAATCTATTCATTTTGTAGTAAAGAAATAGTTGAAAAATTCTTAGGAAACACGGTAATAAATTGTTATTTATTCTATTTATAAATCATAAATATTACTCAACCAAAAGTTAAAATTAAAATTAAAAAGATCTTTGAATTAAAGGGTGAGTGCAAGCTACTAATGGTCTCTCATGACACGTTAGTGGCAATGTAAACCTAGAAAAACAACAATATGTTAACTTGGAGGGATTATCCAAGGTAATTTTACAATGAATTTCAATATGGTGTAAGAAGATGAAACATAGGAAATTGAATTAGATTTCCAAATATACAACTTTTATTCATAGAAATTGTGAATAACTATGTCAAATGTTATTTTTTCTAACAGTGGTATATTATTTTTCCAACAAAATATGAGGTATGTATTTTTTTTCGTGAAGGTATTGAGTACCTCAATGATGAAATTTCATTCCAAAAACTTGTATACTTGTAGAGATCCATCTTTTTGTGTCGTGTAAGTTTTGGAATTTTTTTATATTAATTTAATATTTTTTTAAATGATCAAATTCAATGTATGTTTGAAATTACAACATATTTAGTTCGTGCAGGCTAAGAGTGTATTAACATGATCAATTTTTTTTTTTTATATCATAGGTATTTGTCTCCTCTAGTGGTGCATATAATTCATTAAAGAAATGGTTAAGATGACAAAATCTATAGAAGAAATAAGAGACGTATGTGTTCTAGGATTTTGATATATGTGAAGAAAAAATAGATTAAAAATAGTAAACAATATTAATTTTTTTTTTAAATTATATATTTGAAATCTATATCTATCTCTGTAGTTTCGTCAACAACTCCATTGTTTAGACTATAGAAAAATAACGCCAAATACAAATATATAGAGGAGTATTCACAAAAATGGAGGTTTTCATCAATTTGTAGACTAAACCACTAGGTTTGTCATCCTGAGCCTAAATTTGAGTCAACCAAGTCAGCATACACATTGTCAGTCCCATCCAAAAAAAATGAATTGAGAAGAACATGTGCATGTTATTAAGCGCATGAACGCGCTTTAGGAACATGCACACTTTCCTAATAATGTGTAGGCACTCTTATATGTTATTACCCCATCCCTCTCCCTCCCTCTCATACATCTACCCCCCATCTCTATATCCCTCTCACTCTCCCTCTATGCCCCCCCTATTTGTATCCCTCTCTCTCCCTGACACTCCTATACATGGTAAGACCTAGACATGGAAAGACTTGTACAATATCACAAGAAATGGAAACACCTAGACCTACACCTTTCCTTGACATGCCTTAGACTCTCACACCCACTCCCTCTCTATCCCCCCCATATTTCAATCTATTTCTCTCCCTCTCCCTCCTCCCCTTTGTTCCTTCCTCCACTCTCTTTTCCACCTCTCTCCCACCCTTTCTCTCTCTCCTCATTGTTAGTCTCAGTCTCACTCTCTCTACCCCTCTTTCTCTCTCTATTCACCCTATTTGTCCCCCTTTGTCCCCCCCCCCTTTCCCTCACTCTCTCTCTCTACCCCCCTTATATATATATATCCCTCTTTTCTTCCCTTCCTCTCACTATCCCTCTCTCTACCCCCTCTCTGTCTCCCTCTCCCTCCCTCTCACACACTCTCTCTACCCATTCTCTTTGTATTTATCTCTCCCCCTCTAACACTCTCACACACTCTCTCTACCCCCTTCCTCCTTATCCCTCTCCCCCTCCCTCCCACTATATATCCTCTCTCCCCCTCTAACACTCTCTCGCACACTCTCTCCCACCTTCCTCCCTCTCTCTCTCCCCCTCCCTCCCACTATATATCCTCTCTCCCCCTCTAACACTCTCACACACTCTCTCCCCCCCCTTCCTCCCTCTCTCTCTCCCCCTCCCTCCCACTATATATCTTCTATCTCTCCTACATCTATCTCTATCTCCTACATTTACCTCACTCTCTACCCCCCTCTCTATCTTCCTCTCTCTCCCTCTCACACTCTCACACACTCTCTCTACTTCCCTTTTATTCCCTAATCTCTCCCTCCCACACTCTTGCAAACACACTTTCTAGCCCCATTCTATGTATTCCTCTTTGTCCCTCCCACACTCTAACACACTCACTCTCTACCTCCCCTCTTTGTCTTCCTCTCTCTCCCTCCCACAATAACACACAAAATTTATATCCCCCCTCTATGTCTTCCTCTCTCTCCCTCCCACACTCTCACACACAAAATTTATACCCCCTCTCTATGTCTTCCTCTCTCTCCCTCCCACACTCTAGCACACTCACTCTCTACCTCCCTTCTTTGTCTAGCTCTCTCTCCCTCCCACACTATAACACACTCACTCTCTACCTCCCCTCTCTATCTTCCTCTCTCTCCCTCCCAGAATCTTGCACACTATAAAGAGTGGTACATTACAAGGGAAGGCATGGTAATGCATTAAATTCCCTTGACCTAGACCTAGCAAGGCATGTCAAAACCTATACCTAGACCTAGACCTAGACTTATATCATGACCTAGACCTAGAACTTTCCTCACCATCCCTCACACTCTCACACCCATTCCCTCTCTATAACCCCCCTCTTTGAATCTCTCCCTCTCTCTCTCTCTCCCTCCATCTATTTCCCTCCCTCTCTCTCTCCCCCCCTCTCTCTCCCCCCCCCTTCCTTCCCTCCTCCTCTCTCTCCCCATTTCCTTCCCTCTTTCTTTCTCCTCCCTTCCTCTCATTATCCCTCTCTCTACCCCCCCTCTATGTATCCCTCTCCCTCCCTCTTACACTCTCTCTCTACCCCTCCTCTTTGTCTTTTTCTCTCCTCCCCTTCTCTCTCCCCCTCCCTCCCACTATATCTCCTATATATCTCCTAAATATACCCCTCTCCTACATTTACCTCTCTCTACCCTGCTCTCTATATTCCTCTCTCTACTTCTCACAATCTCACACACTTTCTCTACCTCCCTTATATTCCTTACTCTCACTCCCTCCCACACTCTCCCACACACACTTTCTATCCCCCCTCTATTTCTTCCTCTCTTTCCCTCCCACACTCTAACAAACTCACTCTCTACCTCCTCTCTTTTTCTTCCCCTCTCTCCCTCCCACAGTCTCGCAAACATAGTTTCTATCCCCCCTCTATGTCTTCCTCTCTCTCTCCCTCTAACACTCTATCACACTCACTCTCTAATTACTCTCTTTGTCTATCTCTCTCTCCCTTCCATATTCTCGCACACACACTTTCTATCCCCCCTCTATGTATTCCTCTCTCTCCCTCCCACACTCTAACGCACTCACTCTCTACCTCCACTCTTTTTCTACTTCTCTCTCCCTCCCAAAATCTAACAAACTCATTGTCTACCTCCCCATATTTTTCTTCCTCTCTCTCCCTCACACACTCTCGCACACAAACTTTCTATCCCCCCCATATATATTCGTCTCTATCCCTCCCACACTCTAACACACTAACTCTCTACTTCCCCTCTTTGTCTTCCTCTCTCTCCCTCCCACAGTCTCACACACTAGCAAGAGTGGTACATTGCAAGGAAAGGCATGGTAAGGAAATAAATTCCCTTGAACTAGACATGGAAATGAATATCAATACCTAGAACTAGACTTAAACCATGACCTAGAATTTTCCTCACCATGCCTCACACTCTCTCAACCACTCCCTCTCTATATCCCCCCTCTTTGACTTTTTCCATTTCTCTCTCTCCATCCTTCCTCCTTCTCTTTCCCCCCATACCTCACCCTCCCCCCCTCTCTCCCTCTTTCCCCCCTCCTTCCCTCATCCTCCTCTCTCTCTNCTCACTCTCACTCTTTCTCCATTCCCCTCTTTCTCTATTTCGCATTATACCTCCATATATATCTTTCTGCATATCACTCTCGACCTCCATTATAATCTTCCTTTCTTTCTCCCTCCCTCCCCTTATTTATATACCCCCCTCTCTCTACCCTATCCCTCTATCTCTCCATATCACTCTCAACATATCTTCTCCTCTTGTAGGATTTTTCCCTCCATCCCCTTATATCTCTCCCCCTGCCTCTCTCACTTTAATGTACTCCTCTCTCCCATTCACTCTATATCCCACTCCATGTATTTCTCATTGTATCCCCCTCCCTCTCTATCCTCTACTCTCCCCCCATTTCTCTCTTTATATCTCTCTACCTCCCCTTCTATCTATCTCCACCATTTATGTCACTCTCTCTCTCTACCACCTCTCTTTGTCTTCCTCTCCATTCCTCTCACACACTCATACACTCCTTTTCTATCCCCCCTCTCACACACAAATTCTCTCTACACCCACATCCTCCCTTTCTCTCCCCCCCCTCCTTCCCACTATCTCTCCTCTCTTTCTATCCTACATCTACCACCTCTTTCTATCTCTCCTTGTTTTTAGTCTCACTCTCACTCTCTCTTTACCCCTCTTTCTCTCTCCCTCCTCGGATCCTTCTCTTTTATCCTAGTTCAACCTCCATCTCTCTCTGTCCATGTAAATATGATATAGAGATCATATTGAATAAATGATATGTACAACAAAGAAATGTAGCCTCACCTATAAGGTGATTTTTAAGTTTTTCTTCTTCTTCCAATGAAGTACTTATACGAGTACTTATATGAACATGACCATGACCTAGACCATGAAATAGACCCCCTAGCTCCATATAATCATAGGCATAGCCTATAGTCTACCCTTAACCCCCTCTACACCCAAGCCCTAAGTGAAGTATGCCTATACCTCTTGTTTAATAATGATATTTCTTGGATATGACCATTCACCTACGATTTAATAATTATTTCACATGGTTTAATGCTGATGGTGGTACGTTGATTCTACTTTCTTATTTTAATATAAGCATAATATTTTAGTGGATTCAATATTCTTTATTCATAATTAGTGTTTGACATGCGCTAGATTGTGTATGATGGAACACTTATCTATATGTACTCTCACACACTCTCTTTGTATCCCCTACCTCCCTCCCCCTCTCCCCCTCCCTCCCACTATATCTCCTCTCTTTTTCTTACATCTATCATATCTCTCCCATCTCTCTCTCTCTACGCCCCCTATTGGTCTTCCTCTCCCACCCTTTCACACTCTCAAACAATCAATCTCTACCCCTTATCCCTTTACCTCTTGCATCTAACCCTCTCTCTCTCGCTCCATGTATCCCCTCCCTCTCTCTCCCCCACTCTCTCCACCTTGCTCTCTTTTCTTCTATATAACCCTCCTTCCCTCTCTCTCCACCCATCCTCTCATTCTCTGTGCCCCCTCTCTATCTCCTTGTCCCTCACTCTCACACACTCTCTTTGTTTTCCCCTATCCCCCACTCACACTCTATTTATTCCTCTCTTTTCACCCCCCCCTCCATACATCACAAGGCAAGAAATTGCCATGACCTAGACATGTCAAGACCTAAACCTAGATATAGACANTCAATCCTAAGCCCTTAGGTCCTAGTTGTCCCCATACCCCTATACATATTTATTCATACAGAGAGCTATACTTAGACCATGACCTAGAACTATGCAATGACCATGACCTAGAGCTTGAGCTATACAATGACCATGACCTAGATCTTGAGCTAAAGATAGACTTAGACCATGACCTAGACCTATACAATGACCATGATCTATACTCAACCCTTAGCCCCATCCACACTTTATCCCTCAGTGAAGCCTGAATATACCTCTTTTTAAAGGCCCCACAACCCTTTCACCCACATCACTCACATCTTGGTTCTCTTACCATTTCTCTATGCTTCAAACCAATTTCAATCCTAAGCCCTTAGGTCCTAGTTGTCCCCATACCCCTATACATATTTATTCATACAGATGTGTGGTATATAATAAATTCTATATCTATTTCATTAAGAGTTTGAAAGTGATATTATGACTTGAAATGCTTGTAATTGTCTCTCATGTATGGATAGCAGGAACGCGTGCACATTCCTAGAGAGAACACATGATTTAGTGCACATTTTTTCTAGGAATGTGTGCACATTCCTCCTGATTTTTTTTTTTGCCAATCGTACTCCACTACCTTATCTATCTCAATCCAGAAAAAGAAAGATCCTAAAATATACAAACAAAAATAGCATGCACAAACAAGTTATTCTTATTTTAGTCTTGGTGTTTAAATCATAGAAAATTTTGTGCTATGGAAAGACCATTGTGGGAAAAACTGGAAGACAAATTTGTCCAGGTGGAATTGGAATTATTTTTTGTGTATTCTTGTGTCTTTTTGGAGTTGGAAGACAATTTTTTCCAATTGGAATCGTTGTTTGTGTCTTCTTGGAATTGGAAGACAAATTTCTCCAGTTGGAATTGTTAGTTGTGTCATACCAAGAAAAAATTATCTAATTAGAATTCGAATTGTCAGTTGTCTTCTTGTGTAATACCAAGATAAATTTCTCCAATTTGGATTGGAATTATTAGTTGTCTCTTATTTTTTAATATGAATACAAATTTGTCCACATAGAATTGTAATTGTTAGTTGTGCCTTCTTGTGTAATACCAAGACAAATTTGTGTTGGGGTTCTTGGAATCCAATTTTTCTCTTTAAACATGGGGAACTGACAGATTCGAGAAAGAAAGTCCTCAAGAAAAGAGAAACTGATTGAAAATGTAGAAGAAGAAAAGAAAAGAAAAAATTACATATGTCAAAGCGTAGGCTTTAAGAAGAGGGAAATCCAATTTCTAGAGGAATAAATGTCATTGTTGTTTCTCCTCCATCACCACAAGAAAAGCAAAGGATTTTAGTAGAGACAAATCCATCCAGTATTTAAACAAGACAAATTGTTTTGGATGACAAGATGATAGAGGATTTTCTTGGAGTACAATGGATGAAATTAGAGAGGAAACTCGTTTACAACATTGTGGTGAAGAAGTTTATGTGGTGAAACCTCTTTTTGGACAATCGAATGTTCCAGAAAATAGTTAATCCCATGTCCACTCTCCTCCCATATTTGATCCACAAGTTATTGAAGGGGAAAGAACTGCAACATTGTTAACTCCATAGCAGAGAGGTCAAGAGTTGCATAATAGGGGTTCATCATCCCTACCTATATTGAGCATTGTGCGGCGGAGAATTCCTAAACCCATTCAGGTTGATGAAAGTGCTCTAGCATCACTTGAAGGTAAGTTACCTAGATGTACTATTTGTTATAATTATTATAAAATCATTAAATATTATTTTGAACCAAAATATGATGTTGCTAAATGTCAATTATTTTTGGCTTTGTTACAATTAGAAGTTTGACTGTTGTTAGGAGAGTTTTAGGCATTAAAACAATCAAAATTTTAGAAACAAATCATCATATTGTTAGAAACCTTGTATATTATTTTGAAATAATTGCCAATAAATCTCGTTCTAAATACCCTAATGTAACCCGACATATCTTGTCACAATCAATTGTTAGAAAGATCACAAGAAAATATTGTTTTCTACAAAAAACCTCTCATATCATGAAATGCAATGTCAAAACCCTTAGAAAGTATTCCCATAGACGAGATAGCCTTGACATAGATGGCCCAAAATATTTTTGGAACTTCACTGGTAGGATACCTCGTTCTAACATGAAGTTAAGGGACTAGTATAAAATTTATGGCATGAGAACACTAGGAATTCTCCCAACCAAAAAGTTGTACTAAAATTGAGAAGGGGATCTAGGGACTGTGACACCCATATTAAAAACTTACTGGAAACTACATAGACATAATTGTATGAGATATTCAGGATGGTACATAGTGCACTTAACTTGGACAAAAAATATTTCCATAAATGAAAGCCTTGGTATGTTTGAATAAACACAATTCACAACACATGTTGTTGTAGATATCACATTGAGTATGATTATTATTATCACACACACACACACACATATATCATGTTTTTCATAACACCCTTTTGCAGGAATTCTCAATTATATTCTCGTCGTTTTCATCTAGAGACTTTATTCATAGCATCTTGTGTACAAGGAAAGAGGATTGTACATTTTATCAAAAATATTTCTTAGATGGGACATACCCCAGGTGCGGTGGAATGACATTACTGAGCAAGTGCATCCATGTAAGCGATGACTATGAATTAGTGAGGAAGGAGGTTGCATTGCAAATCTTTAAATATGTCACATATGATATTGATGGAGGATAGGAAAGAAAAAAGATACAATTGGTGACTTCCAAGGTATGAGTATTTTACTTCATGAAGGACTTCGTTGAAAATACATGACAATATGTTCAACATGTGCATGTGGCTCAATGGCAGGACGATCATTTTAGAATATGCATAGATACATTTCTCGTTGGTATTTTGTTATCCGTGGTTTATTTTGGTGAGAAATACACACTTCAACTGCAAAATGAGATTCAAATCCGATATTATTACTCAGATCAGGTTGGCATAATGGTCCATATCACATACATGCATGGTCCATATAGTAACAAAGAAAACGTTATATTGAAAGAGTATCACTTATACATAAGTGATTATCGATGCCATGACTTAGACTACGTACAATAATGATTTCAGTTTTTTTACAATCACCTTAAGGAGAAGAACATACAGATGGATCAAAATTGTATTTGGCCATATGGTTGCGTAGGCCAATTAAAATATGTTCATGTATTTCAATGGTTGTGCATGTTGCATAAAAAACTCAAGGTACCACACATTTGGAACTATTTTGAGTCTATGCATGGGAAATGGGAGCATGATGGAGCAGGTTCATGCATAGAAAGAGAATTACGTAGGCAAGAAATGAAACTCACAACTACTTCCCTCATTTGAGATGTGAAATTCATTGTTGAATGGTGTTCTTCAGTAATGGGAGACGGAACATGAAAGCATGAATACCAATCACATAGGAAAGGACATGTACATAGATATTTTTTGAGGTGATCAATGTAGATCCATCACAATGGTATGAATGAAAAACAATCTAGGGCACTCATGGATTCCATTCAATTAGAACATCAGGCAATGCAATAATTGAAATATGGACGAGAAAACTCTCTTTCTTTTGTGGTCCATGTAGTAGCAATTAATGAGATGATTGTGAATCGAAAGACTAGGTTGATAGATGGGATCATGTATCACTCCCAATTGGTCAACGTATAACTATGTAATTATCCCAGTTGGAGGATGACCAATCTATTATTTCAATAGATTATGATCATGTATAAGATATCATACTGTCAGGTTTTTTGAAACCTTCTATTAGATTTTGAATAACTAGCATCAATGTTTTATGATTTGGTCATTTAGTGGACTCACGTGTTGGCACTCCATTTTTTGTAGGGAATATATAAGAAGTGGTTTCCCTAAGAGGTAATGAACGGGGCACTAAATATTGGCTGACACATTGCTTAGAGGGAAATAAGACAGTCATGTTATTAGTAACAAACTATAAAGGCATTGGATTTCCAATTGGGTATATGGTTATTAAAGGAGAATATAGAAAATGGGATGAAAGAACACATAATAAAGGTGGTTATGTATTTCAATATTATAGACCAGGTGAAGTCGTATACCACTTTACGAAATTTATTTTTGGTACAAACCTCCAACTACAAACAATTCCAAGTAAGAACTCATCAAAGGTATGATACTTCTTTCCTTACTCTGAGCATGAGAAGTTAATGGAGACTGTCAGTATTAGAAGTGATCATGCTAGTCTACTTGAATGAACATAGGTATGGAAAAGTAATAATTGAACAAATATTTCATATTTATGAATTATTGAAATTTTGGCTTCATTTTATGGTTGTTATGGGATTATTATATTTCCATGCCTTGCATTTTCTTGTCATGCCATGCCTTGCATTGCCTTTCCTTTCCATTCCATATCTTGCCTTTCCATTTCATGCCTTTCCTTTCTATGATATTCCTTTCCCTACCTTCACTTTCCATGTGATGCCTTGTATTTCCTTGAATTGCATTCACTTTCCATGACATGTGTTTCCTTTCCTTAACATGCCATGCCATGCCTTTCTTTTCCTTCACTTTCCATTCCATGTCATGGAATTCCTTTCCTTTCCATGTCACGCCTTTCATTTCCTTAACTTTCCATGCCATTCCTTTCCTTTCCTTCACTTTCCATTTCATGGCTTACCTTGCCTTCACTTTCCATTCCATGCCTTTCCTTTCCATGCCATTCCCTTCCTTTCCTTCACTTTCCATTCCATGCCATGTCTTGCCATGGCATTCCATGCCATACCTTTCCTTCCATTGCATTCAATTTCCATGCCATGCCTTTCCTTTCCTTCACTTTTCATGTCGTGCATTGACTTTCATTTACTTTTAATGCCATGCCATGGTGTGCCTTTCCTTTCCATGTCGTTCCTTTCCATGAATTGCATTTCCTTAAATTTCCATGCCATGACATGCCTCACCTTGCCTTCACTTTCCATGCCATGCCTTTCCTTTTCATGCCATTCCTTTCGTTTCCTTCACTTTACACGTCATGCCTTGTCTTTCCATGCCATGGATTTCCTTTCCTTCACTTGTCATGCCATGCCATGCCATGCCTTGCCTTCCCATTCCATGAAATTCCTTTCCTTTATTTGCATTGCTTTCACTTTCCATGTCATGGATTTCCTTTCCTTTACTTTCCATGCCATGTCATGCTATGCATTTCCTTTCCTTACATTTCATTCACTAGCCATATCATGCCTTGACTTTCCTTCATTTTCCATGCTAGGCAATGACATGCCTTTTATTTCCTTCACTTACAATTCCATGTCATTACATGCCTTGCCTTTCCATTCATTTTATTGCTTTCACTTTCCATGCCATTCCTTTCATTTATGTTCCATGGCTTTCTTTTCCATGCCATTCCTTTCATTTACTTCACTTTACATGTCATACCTTTCCTTTCCTTCACTTTCCATTCCATGCCATGTGTTTCCTTTCCTTCACTTTCCATGCCATGCCCTTCCTTTCCTTCACTTTCCATGCCATGCCATACCATGTCTTTCCTTTCCATTTCATTCCTTTACATGCCTTTCATTGGCTTCACTTGCCATGCCTTGACTTTCCTTCACTTGCCATTCCATGTCATGCCTTGCCTTGCCTTGACTTTCATGCCATGCCTTTCTTTTCCATGTATTTTCTTTCATTTACTTCACTTTCGATGCCATTCATTTACCTTGCATTGTATTCACTTGTCATGCTATGTCTTTTCTTTCAATTCCATGCATTGTCTTTCCTTCACTTTCCATTCGATGCCATGTCTTTCCATTCCATGGAGTTCCTTGCCTTGACTTGCATTGCCTTAACTTTCCATGCCATGTCTTACCCTTCCTTCACTTGCTATCCCATGCCATGCCTTTTCTTTCCATAACATGAATTTCCATGACTTGCATTTCCTTAACTTTTCATGCCATGCCTTTCCTTTACATGCCATGGCTTTCCTTTCCATGCCATGCCTTTCCTTGCCTTCACCTACCATGCCATGCCTTACCTTTCCATGCCATTCCTTCCCTTTCCTTCACTTTCCATGCCATGCCTTGCCTTTCCTTCACTTGCCATGCCATGAATTTCCATGCCATTCCATGCCTTGAATTTCTTTCACTTTCCATCCCATGACATACCACGCCTTTCCTTGCCTTCACTTTCCATTCCATTCCTTTCCTTGTCTTCGCATGCCATGCCATGTTGTTGGCACAAATTTTGTTAGATTATGATACTCTTTAGGTTACCAACAAAAGGGTACGGATGTAGTCTAGTGCACTGAGACTTTCATCTTCCTGAAAGGGAAGAAGTCTCACTCGAAGTGGGACCGATACATAAGAATGAGGGAAGTGTAAGAAGAATACTTATTCATATCTACAACTTACCAATATTACTACCATTCTTGCATAGAATAGAGTAACCATATCAAAGTCTTTAACACCTAACAGCCCAAGACAAAAGAACAGAGTTGTGTAGATCATCATAAAGAAATACAAAACAATCATGCATAATAGACATAACATAATATCATTCTATGGACAAAGAAATCATCATAGACAGGGGTATTATTCCTAAAATTTGATCTCTGTCAACATTCTATTATAACATAGGCCTTACTCAAAATACATTCACAAATTATATATGTTAATTACCAAATACATGAATACAAAATACCACAATAGTACCAAATATATCTGAATACAATTGTTAAGTACTTGAAAACATTCACCATAAAATGAACGCAAGATGTAGACAAAACCCTTGAGGTAGGGTAACACCATATATTAATCCTTATGGAAGGATAAAACTACTCAAGCAATCCTTTCTTGTACAATCACAATATTCTTCACTATGTTTCATTACATTGCTTACATTTCTTTATATATCTCTCTATATCCCCTAGGAACCTTCTAGAGAGCCTTATCACATTTATTACATCTAACTACCATAGTGGGAATTTATTAATATAGTGGAACTAGTCCACCTTACATTGAATGAACACATTCTCATATATTAAATGAATTCCACTAATAATACATAACCACATTCCCATTGGGTACCTCTCTAGGTCCCCCATATCACCTCCCTAGGTATACTACATTCCATCACCCTTCACATGTTTCGTCCTCGAAACATGAGAAGAAACCACACAATATGACCAGATAAGAAATGTATCCAACTGGTACCTAGTACAACCATCCATCCATCCTAATGGAAGTCAGTCATGATGTCCATTTATTGCCTTGCCACTTTGATCTTGATCTGCATCATGTCGAGGTTGCCATGGGATTAGTTCTCTAGCCTGATGTCTTCCTGCAGTGTTAGTAGGCCTCCATGAACCACTTTATCGGTTTCCTTTCTAGTTCTCTACTAGTGCATAAATGTTTTTATGCAGACACCCTTGCCTAGATGACCGTTGTTTCACTATATGATTTGGATGGAGATATACAAAAACTGTATGAATCTGTTCTATTTTCTTCAAAACTACAACACATTGTGCCTTTGATTCAATGACCTCCTTAGCTTCCTAATTGTGTCCTTCCTGTGGTTTTTCTTAATCTCCTTCTATACACTCTACCTCTGATTCAACTTCAGACTCGACAATAATTTTTTTGCTAGTTAGTGTGGGCCCATCTTTTTTACGAAGAGATACATTCTACAATGTGATTTTCTTTTTCTTGTAACAAATCTTTAGAAACTTATTTTTCACATTAATATTGACTGTACCAATTGATTCCATCCAAGGATAGCCCAAAACAATATCTTCATTAGCCATATTTATAGCATGAAAATCAGAATGCAACACATATTTGTCCATGGTGATCTTCAAATATTTAAAAAATTGAACATTTTCACCCTCAACCTATGTGTTGTGAATATTCTTTGCAGGAACCTGCAATCTATTAACCAACTAAATATTGATAAAAAAAAACAAAATGCAACTAGGGTTGATCGAAACAATGAAATTTTCTTTATGAATACAACCATGAACTTGTAATATAGATTTTCCACATGAAAATAAACTCTTAGTGATGTCTTTATCCTTACTCATTGTATGAGACCACCTGTCTAAAAGTAATTTTTCAAGTGATTCCTCATAAAATGACCTCCACTCAGAATGGCCAAATGATTTCCACCATATGAGAGCATCATCTTTGAAACTCCAATCTACAAACGATTTCCATTTCTCTTTCCATAATTACTTGTGATATTATGTAAATTCTTCACTACTAGGGACATCATCTCTTCCAGTAACAAATATCATGTTTGGAATAAGTCTTCAACAAAAACTAGGGTATAGAAACAACTTACTATAGAAAATCGCGGCTTTTTCTGGAAAAACCCTGAAAAACTGCTAAATTTATAATGCTCATAACTTTACTTCCTAGACTCCATTTCGACTGATTGTTTTTTTGAAATTGGGTATTTTCCGATAGGAATTCAAATATCCAATTTTTTTTTTCAAATTCAACTCAAAAATCTTTTTGTATGAACTTGAAGTGCATCTCCCTTTTTTTCCCTAGAAAAAATACAAAAAAAGAGCAAACAATTCTTCCCTTCTTTGGCCAAGGAGAGTGTTATGATACCAATTGTTAAGTACCAAATACCTGAATAAAAAATAATAAAATAGTACGAAATATATCTGAATACAATTGTTAAGTACCTGAAAACATCCACCATAACATGAACACAAGATGTAGACAAAACCCTTGAGGTAGGGTAACACCATATATTAATCCTTATTGAAGGATAAAACTCCTCAAGCAATCCTTGCTTGTAAAATCACAATATTCTTCACTATGTTTCATTACAATTCTTACACTTATTTATATAGCTCTCTATATCCCCTAGGAACCTTCTAGAGAGCCTTCTCACATTTGTTATGTCTAACTACCATAGTGGGCCTTTATTAATATAGTGGACCTAGTCCACCTTACATTGAATGACCACATTCTCATATATTAAATGACTTCCACTAATAATACATAACAACATTCCAATTGGGTACCTCCCTAGGTACCCCATATTACCTTCGTAGGTATACTACAATATCAGCCATATAAAAATTCATACTAGAGAGGACCAACAAGTACATCTCAAAATAGTACCATACCATATCATATTCTCTCTAGTCCCTTCCCCTTATTACATCTACAGTAATACAAGAATAATTCTCCTTACATTCCACATCTATCTCAAATCTAGTTATTACTAGTCTACTCTCCTTACCCAACCTGATTACAATACAATCCTTTATTGTTGATTGAGAACCCACAATCTCTCTTATCTTCTTGATTATGTTTCAAATCCTCCTCCCAAAAATGATTGTACAATGGCCTCCAAATTTTTTCTCTTCCATCACCTTTCTATTGTGCGCTCTTTCACTCTACCTTATTTTACTTCCTTTTCTTGGTTATCTGATTCCATGGTATATTGCACAACTTCTATTAATCAAACAAAGGGTCCAACAGGCTCCAACCACAATCCTTGATTTGTCTCGAGTTAAGTCTTTGGTTCTTCTGTGGTCTCTGATTTGGCCTGTGATCCTTCGATGGATTTTATTTCTTCTTTTGGCTTGCTTCCATCCCTGACATGATATTTTTATTCCTTGTCTCCTTCAAATGAAGGGCCCAACTCTAGCACTAGTTCCATGAATTTCTCCCTGATCTCCTAAAAATGTTCAATTTTGTCTTTCCACTTCCTGGAAAGAAATGAGGATTCTAATACAAATTGTTGAGTTGCGTTGGTGTTGAAATACTTTGGCTTTGATGTGATAATATAATTCCATTCTACATATACTAGTGTCTCCACCTGATGCATCTGGAGGTATGTAGTTTGTACTACTAGAAAAAGGATCTTAATTACTTCTTGTCCATTGTTTGAGCTTCAAACAGGAAATTCAAAGTGTTGTCGGTGTGTTGGATCTCATCAAACTTTTCTTGTTGTTCCATAGGATCCTATACTTTGGCATCTTCTTCATCAAGGGTATGGATTTTCATGAGTAATTCATCCGAAGATTGGTTGCGTTGAGTTATCACACCTATCCAATCATTGACTTCCTTGAATATGGTAGTGCACTCAGTGGTCTTCTTATGCAACATGTATCTGGAATCATTTCCTTCCAGGACAACCCTTTTCACTTCTTGTTGGATTTCTTTGGAATGTGTCTCAGCCTTCAACTTCATTCCCTCCAACTTCTCTTGGAGGTTCCCTTCTTGATAAACCATCACTTCCCATGCTTCCCGGACTAATTTGAGCTTCTTCTCTAGCTCTTGATTTGTCCTGAACTCTGGATGATGAGGTGTTGCTTTCCTGAAAGTCAGCAATACCTTTATTAAATTTTCCTTCATTTTCTCCATTTTCCCCTTCGAATGGAGTTTTCAATATTCCTCATGCGTCTTTTTTTTTGTTCCATGATCCATTAATGTCTCTAGAATTCAACTTGATTTTTGACTTGTTGAATCCATTTCTCCAAGTGATCAGTAGAGGCTATGATCAAGCCTACTAGTTGTAGTGTCAGAAAATGAGCTAGCTCACTATATGTGTCTGTAGCTTCCAACGGGAGTCTAATTTGAAGTGGAATCTTCCTGGCCATGGATTGTTTTGAGGGTGTATCAACCTCTTCTTCTCCCAAGGATGGTCCCTGCAATTGTTGGGCCATTTTTTTCTTTAGGGATATCAAAAGTAAAGGGATAACTTCAGTGTGCATCAGGCATAGCTATAATAGTTCTAAGCATTGTTGTGTATCTTGGAGTATTAGATCTAACTACTCTTTCAATGAAATTTTTCCCTGCCCTGAATGAGTCTCTTGTGGTACTTGAGTCTATAGCTCTTGTTGAGTTACTATCCTTATTGAGAGTGGAAATTATAGGATCTAGTCCCAACCCAGTGGAACCTCAATGAAAATATCTGGTCTTGGAGACTAAGAACTCGAGAGTGGGACATGTGGGAATTGGGTGAGTTATGGAATTGGGGATTGCTGGCTCTTTGTAAAGGGAAGAGTGAATGAAGTGGATACTACTAAAAAATTTGACTGGCTCGATGTAGCAGCAACTGATAGGAGAATATATCATAGGTTCCCAAGGTTCATTGGGATGTCTAGCTGCATGGGTTTTGGTGAGTTGGGTGGCAGTGGGACCGTGATGTCCTTGGATGGTGGTGGGGGGCATTTCTTAGAAATTATAGTGGAATAAGTGTTGGGGTCTAACTCAGGGTCATCAATAATATGAATAAATTATGGGCATCATGAGTGGTTACTCGAGTGCAAGGTAGAGCACTAGATATGGGCTGAGGGTTTATGAATTTGGCTGGGCTGATTGTAGAAGAAATTTTGGTTATGGGATTTTTAGCGAGAACCTCACCTGTAAAGGAAGCAACTAAGATGTCATTGATAGTATTACTTGATAATAATTCCTCATCTGAAAGCTTGGGGAATCTTGGTAAGTTCCTTTTGGGATGTTTTAACTGGTGTTTTTCCTCTTATTCTGAGTCTGATCGCGTTGTAGACTTTGGCGACAACTATGCTTTTCCCGAACTCAACTCTTCTTCCTCTACTAAACTCTTCTTCTTCAAGAGCTCTAGTGGAAAAAGGTAATGCATTCCCAACTTGCGTGGGTTTAATTTGACTCCTGGCCATGACATGACCTCTTTGTCCAATATTTATTCATCTAGATAGAACAATAATGGTCTCGTGTGGAAATCGGAGGCCTTTTTGTGCCTTACCTAGAAAAAAGTGTGGTGATGATTCAAAGTGAATGAGATATTTATTATGTTCATGTTCAATAGTTCCTATGGTATGCACATCCTTTGGGTGGCATCAATTAGTTGAGTGTACCACTTCAGGAACACAACATTATTGAATTCCATATTCTTAGAGTCTGACCTTGCATGCCAAGGTTCAAACATCTTTATGAGGCACCCTTTGTCTGCAAGTGCTAGTTGTCTTCCTATGGGTGGCTTCCAATTCAACATTGTAAAGGATATAAGTAGATATCCATATGTGAAGGTGTCATGCTTCTCCTAAACTTCCTCACAAGCAATGAAGAAGTCCCCCAACAGGTAACTACACCAGTTAAGGATTGCACCATTTGCGTAGAAATTTACCACTAACAGGGCATCCAACGTGCATTCTCCCTTGTAGTATGAGTGCATGACCTTGTTGTCCATTACATAGTAGACCGTTCTCACCATTTCTATGATAATTGGCTCAATTTTCACTGTAAAACCCCCACGCTGGGTATGGAATCATTCATATAAGGTAATTTCGCCCTTCTTTTTTCTGTGCTTGTTCAGAACTTGGGATCCTTTAGAGAAATCCTCCCCTTCAAACGAAATTTCTTTGAGCTTATGGATATCCTCATAGTGGATGGGATATCTCCTATCAATCCATAAACACATGTCACACACTCTTCTTATTAGGAACTTGGTGCATTGTGCAACTTCACCAGTGGTCCCAAACACTGGTAGATCCCGGAGGTTCATGATAGTGGAGTTAAATAGGTTAAGAAAGTCTCTCTTTGGGATGAAATGCACCTCCCCTGTCAGCCTGGAATCCATATCCTAGAACACATCGATGTTCATTTGTGGGAATAAATCGATATTCGTGAGATCGAGGTCAAGGATTTTAGCTTGCTTTACCTTCACTTTAAAATCACCCAATACCTCGATTATGGGATCATAGGGCTCATCTGGGACTGATTCTTTTGAGACTGATATTCCTCCTCCCTCTATTCTCGAAATTTTTGATATGGAGCACTAGTAATCACATTGAATTGGGGGGAAAGAGGCTTCTCATAATGTACCATGGTACGTGAAACTCAAGGATAGAGGGAAACTATGTTAACAGTGTGTCATTTATAATAAGCTTGCGGGATGTTATAGAGGAGGTAATAGGGTAAATTGGTAATTGGTCACCATTGATCGAGTAATTAATAAAACAATGCAATCTATGGAACAAATATTCAATGGCACTAATAACAAGGTAAAATCTTGGAATGGATATTGAATTTAACGGGTGGCCTAACCAACAAATGGCCGACATTTGGGACTTACCATTTTAAAGGTTGAGAATTGTGGCAAGAATATCGATAGAATATACGTGTACAGGGAATTTTTAAGAATTTATAGGACATTATGACACTTTTCAATGGTTAACCTAAGGGTTACAATTGGACATGATGTGATTAACACTTAGCCATTAATAAATTTTAGATTCTGTTGGTTGCTTATCTGGGCTATGCCTTTCACATGATTGACCCAGTTTAAGGTCTACTAGGGTTCCAACAAAGCCTCTAAAACTATCGGCCTTCCTAGTAAACCAGAAGGCAACATAGTACACAATGTGCACTACACAGCCTCACTCGAGATAGTCTTAATGGGTGACTGCAATACTCAAGTGTTTGCAGTCAAGGATTGAATGGGGATCTGTGACTGCGTGCTATGAATTCTATTTAGTTTATTAATCAATATATGTCATTCACTGATCTTAGTTATCCTGTTGTTCCTTATGCATGCATGAAAATCAAGAGATCTAACTACTTCATCAAAGCATTTATATAATATTTAACCATTAACAAAAAATATATAACCAATAATCATTCCACACAACACATGAATTACCATGGTTCACCCCCTCTTGGGCTACGTCCACAAAGATTTTTCTCTAAGTATTTTTTATTATAGTTTTTTCATTCATGGCATCACGCGCACTACAACTCCATTCATACATTCATAAACTAGACTCCACAACCTTTACGAGGTAGACTAGATCCCACCAGGCTCCTCAGCCTGTGATCTAACCCTTAAGGTTTAATCACTTTTCCCTCTCACAGCTCAACAACTTACAAAACGGTATCAGATCATATTTGTGTCACAGACCTGTTACTCTATATCATGTGAGTAACTCATGACAATAACAAAAGAAACTGAACCCCCCCTAGACCTCCTAGGTGTCTATTTATATCTATTCTTGACTCATCGACCGTTACATTCTCTTACAAAAAACCTAACCTAATTAGGTCTTCTTGCATGTTGTCCTTGCATGCTTTTCTCCTCTGCATGTGTGCTTTATTTTGTTGCTTTTCTTCTAGTTGTATTTCTTTCCCTTCTTCTTGCATGTGCGCCTCGCATGATTTTCTACCAAATGTCTCACCTCCATGTCATTCCTTTTCCCCAAAATGAGCATGTGCCCAAAAAGACCCCAACACTGACATTGTGACTCATCCCGAGTCACTACTTGACTTATTCCACTATCACTACTTGCCTCTTGCTTCGAAAACTGCCTATTGAAGTGCGTCATACATATCTGTTATGTGTTGGCATTGCTGTTGAGCATGACTACTCTTGTCTACCATACTGGTGACCACCTGATCCGTGATGGGAGACTGTAAAATCTCACCTCCCTCAGTCACGATCTGCTCAATGCTCGTCTTCGTTGCGTCGCTCTCAATGACCAATTTCTCTGCCTTTTCTTGTAGGGGCTCCAACAATGCCTGCTAGTTGTATTTTGCGCTTGCAACACTTTCTCTTCCAACTACAGAACCTTTAATTCAATGGGGTTCTTGATATTCTCTGACAATGACACTGTTTTCTGTCACTGCTTCACTTCCCTTATTGTTTCTTGGATTTTGGATTACTTATCTTGTAGCTCCTGGAGGCTCCCATCCTCTAGTAGGCGAGTCCAAAGTTGCGCGCTCTTCTCTAACAATGTCGTGACTATCTGAATACTTTGGTTGATGCCCTCTGGAGCTATTGTCACCTCTTGTTCCCACTACAGTCTAACTTCTGGAGGAGTAGTGGGTGTGACACACTCTTCCAACTCTTTGATTTTCTCCGTGTACTCCTCAATAGTTTGCTCTATCTTGAACAACTTCTCTCCCAATGACCCTGCCTCATTGCTTGTGCTTTTGGGAATTGTTTGAAAAATCATGTGGATGTGCTACTCCATCTCCTCCACTTTTTTCTTCACTTTTTCTTTCTGATGCGCCTCAAGGTTGAGGGCTTCCTTCAATGAGATAGTCTCTATCTGGGCTATCTGTAAGTTCGTGGCATATGCTCTTTCTCTAGATTGAATCTCCTATGCAACGCTCACCTGAATTTTGTACATCGCTTTTGTGGGAATCTTGGCCAATGCCACATCCAATGTATCGATGTATTTAAGAGGTTTCTATGCTTTTTTTGGTCAATGAACATCATCTCCAACATGATGATGAAATTGGCATTGGTTTATGCTGCAAACTGTATTGTCTTGGGCATTAGTACTCCTTCCTTATCTTGCATCGGTGATTCTTTTGGTGCCTGTGTTGCCCCAATCCTTAACTACTCCAGCGTAGTTTTTACCTCTTGCACTTGATCGGCGATTGAAGCCCTGTGCTTCTCCGCATTCTCCCATACTTCGGCTAGTCTCTCCTCAACTACTTTCGCCACTAATTCCACATCAGATGAGGTTAGTGAGATATGGATTTGTGGCTTGTGGGCCTTTATATTATTTCAGCCACCACTGGTGTTCTCCCTTGGCTGCTTCTCCTAGGTAGTTGATGGCTTGGGACTAGGGGGTCTTTGGGTATCCCCTGTAGTGGTTGTCCCTATATCTTCATCCTAAGGAATCTCCTGGGTTCCTATCCATTGCTCTTCCTCCTCAGGGATTTCGTGTGTCCCTACTCTTGTTTCTTCCACCTCAGGGATTTCCTGGGTCCCTGCATCTATCTTTTCCACCTCAAGTATTTTCTAGTTCCCTGCATCTATCTCTTCCACTCGCACTTCTCTCATTGAGTGTATGGGTGGTTGTTCTATGTGCAGTGGAGCCAATATAAACTCCCTTGGTTGTCTATTCTATGTGTGTGGTTTCTTCTTGGCTGGGGTTCTTCCCCCCTCTTGGCCTTCGACATTTATCCTCTTGGTTCCTGACCCATTGGTGCATGTTTGGTGTGTTGGGGTTAGTTTGTCTTGTATCTGAGGTTGTGCGCTTTGTATCGTGGTTGGAATCTAGGGTACCTTCCATTATTCATACCATTCTTGGACCTCTCTTTGGATTTATTCCTACGTGACATAGTATTTAAGTTTCATCTAGTCCTTGGCTTTGTCACGCTTGGCTTGCATCCATAAACTGTGGCATGTTTCCCTAAAGTTGGAAACCTGTCTAAACTCCAGGACAGTCTATGGTGTAATGTGCCATGTATATGAAATAAGTACCTGCATCTCTATGAAATACCTTGCAAATGTGTCCATATTTATCTTCTTTCTCTTCTGGTTTGTGTTGTTGCATAATGATGTGTAGCGCGTTGCACCACAATTTCCTGGTCTCTCTAGATATGTACTGTAGATTGGTTCTTTCCAATCATTGAGGCCAATAGGGATGAGTAACCATGAGTAGTGGAACTTAGAGCCCCAGCCCAGTGTGTCTTTGCAATCCTCAAAGAATGAAATGAGGAGGTATGGGGCCCGGCTCATCGAGCTCCCCTTTGCAAATTGCATGGAGATGATGACCACACCAACTGGTACTTCCTCTTTTTGGAACTTGTAGATTAGTTTTCACCCGAGGAGTCTGGTAGAAAACCTTGTTGTAGGATCATTGATGTCACTGATCCTGATTTTCCTGTTGCCTCGTTCTGCACCATACTTAGCCTTGATCTCATCTAAGATGGCCTTGTCTCATGTTTTGTCCTCTAATTACTTCTACAGCTTTTCTCCATCTGTGGGTAGCCCTGTGATTCCTGCGATGAGGTCCACAGTGATAGGCACCAGCCTATCCATCCATAAAATTCTTCCATGGACACGTGCAAGCAATTGATTGACACAGGAACTGATAGGATTTCCTCTCCCAAAGTGTGGGGCATCCAAAATATTCATGATGCCAGCATTATATAACCCCAGTATCCACTGCGCCAACCCCATCAGTGGCATGCCTGATGAGCCTGCTCTCCTGATTTCTAGGTAGACCTATGATGCCAAGTATTGGAACTTAGTGACATCGGTCACATCATGGTTGGAGTATTTGATGGCAGTGACTCCGCCAACCATGCTGTTTCAGGATAAATTTGTGAGTGCGGACACAGACCAATCTCCCCAGATCCACCTGGATCTAGAACAAAACGTGACAGAATACTACCCTTTCCCTAGATCTAGACTATTGAATGAACTAAGAGAAATGGATGGTGGACATACCTTATGAACGCTCTCCTTTAATCTCTGTTGTTCCTCGCTTTGCTCCGATGCTCTTGCGTCGTTCCAATCACAACAACACAAACCAATCACAGCAA